>BQMF02000782.1:0-114535 GCA_027922465.2 Turritopsis dohrnii | reverse complement strand
GAACTGAAGTAAGCGAGACCAACCGTGCCCAATGTCTTTGTACCATGGCCGCTGTCGGGCGGACACCAGTTGCGGACGCGTACCTTCCACACAACCGGAACAACGAGGCAAGAAAGACCAGTGTGACATTATTTTATAGGCCACTTGAAAAAAAACCGTCACGCCAAAAAAAAAATGTCACGCTTGGCAATTTGGGACGAAGGAACTGAAGTAAGCGAGACCAACCGTACCCAATGTCTTTGTACCATGGCCGCTGTCGGGCGGACACCAGTTGCGGACGCGTACCTTCCACACAACCGGAACAACGAGGCAAGAAAGACCAGTGTGACATTATTTTATAGGCCACTTGAAAAAAAACCGTCACGCCAAAAAAAAAACGTCACGCTTGGCAATTTGGGACGAAGGAACTGAAGTAAGCGAGACCAACCGTGCCCAATGTCTTTGTACCATGGCCGCTGTCGGGCGGACACCAGTTGCGGACGCGTACCTTCCACACAACCGGAACAACGAGGCAAGAAAGACCAGTGTGACATTATTTTATAGGCCACTTGAAAAAAAACCGTCACGCCAAAAAAAAACCGTCACGCTTGGCAATTTGGGACGAAGGAACCGAAGTAAGCGAGACCAACCGTGCCCAATGTCTTTGTACCATGGCCGCTGTCGGGCGGACACCAGTTGCGGACGCGTACCTTCCACACAACCGGAACAACGAGGCAAGAAAGACCAGTGTGACATTATTTTATAGGCCACTTGAAAAAAAACCGTCACGCCAAAAAAAAAACGTCACGCTTGGCAATTTGGGACGAAGGAACCGAAGTAAGCGAGACCAACCATGCCCAATGTCTTTGTACCATGGCCGCTGTCAGGCGGACACCAGTTGCGGACGCGTACCTTCCACACAACCGGAACAAGGAGGCAAGAAAGACCAGTGTGACATTATTTTATAGGCCACTTGAAAAAAAACCGTCACGCCTAAAAAAAAACGTCACGCTTGGCAATTTGGGACGAAGGAACCGAAGTAAGCGAGACCAACCGTGCCCAATGTCTTTGTACCATGGCCGCTGTCCGGGCGGACACCAGTTGCGGACGCGTACCTTCCACACAACCGGAACAACGAGGCAAGAAAGACCAGTGTGACATTATTTTATAGGCCACTTGAAAAAAAACCGTCACGCCAAAAAAAAAACGTCACGCTTGGCAATTTGGGACGAAGGAACTGAAGTAAGCGAGACCAACCGTGCCCAATGTCTTTGTACCATGGCCGCTGTCGGGCGGACACCAGTTGCGGACGCGTACCTTCCACACAACCGGAACAACGAGGCAAGAAAGACCAGTGTGACATTATTTTATAGGCCACTTGAAAAAAAACCGTCACGCCAAAAAAAAACCGTCACGCTTGGCAATTTGGGACGAAGGAACTGAAGTAAGCGAGACCAACCGTGCCCAATGTCTTTGTACCATGGCCGCTGTCGGGCGGACACCAAGTTGCGGACGCGTACCTTCCACACAACCGGAACAACGAGGCAAGAAAGACCAGTGTGACATTATTTTATAGGCCACTTGAAAAAAAACCGTCACGCCTAAAAAAAAACGTCACGCTTGGCAATTTGGGACGAAGGAACCGAAGTAAGCGAGACCAACCGTGCCCAATGTCTTTGTACCATGGCCGCTGCCGGGCGGACACCAGTTGCGGACGCGTACCTTCCACACAACCGGAACAACGAGGCAAGAAAGACCAGTGTGACATTATTTTATAGGCCACTTGAAAAAAAACCGTCACGCCAAAAAAAAAACGTCACGCTTGGCAATTTGGGACGAAGGAACTGAAGTAAGCGAGACCAACCGTGCCCAATGTCTTTGTACCATGGCCGCTGTCAAGCGGACACCAGTTGCGGACGCGTACCTTCCACACAACCGGAACAACGAGGCCAGAAAGACCAGTGTGACATTATTTTATAGGCCACTTGAAAAAAAACCGTCACGCCAAAAAAAAACCGTCACGCTTGGCAATTTGGGACGAAGGAACTGAAGTAAGCGAGACCAACCGTGCCCAATGTCTTTGTACCATGGCCGCTCTCGGGCGGACACCAATTGCGGACGCGTACCTTCCACACAACCGGAACAACGAGGCAAGAAAGACCAGTGTGACATTATTTTATAGGCCACTTGAAAAAAAAAACGTCACGCTTGGCAATTTGGGACGAAGGAACCGAAGTAAGCGAGACCAAGCGTGCCCAATGTCTTTGTACCATGGCCGCTGTCGGGCGGACACCAGTTGCGGACGCGTACCTTCCACACAACCGGAAAAACGAGGCAAGAAAGACCAGTGTGACATTATTTTATAGGCCACTTGAAAAAAAACCGTCACGCCAAAATAAAAACGTCACGCTTGGCAATTTGGGACGAAGGAACTGAAGTAAGCGAGACCAACCGTGCCCAATGTCTTTGTACCATGGCCGCTGTCGGGCGGACACCAGTTGCGGACGCGTACCTTCCACACAACCGGAACAACGAGGCAAGAAAGACCAGTGTGACATTATTTTATAGGCCACTTGAAAAAAAACCGTCACGCCAAAAAAAAAACGTCACGCTTGGCAATTTGGGACGAAGGAACTGAAGTAAGCGAGACCAACCGTGCCCAATGTCTTTGTACCATGGCCGCTGTCGGGCGGACACCAGTTGCGGACGCGTACCTTCCACACAACCGGAACAACGAGGCAAGAAAGACCAGTGTGACATTATTTTATAGGCCACTTGAAAAAAAACCGTCACGCCTAAAAAAAAAACGTCACGCTTGGCAATTTGGGACGAAGGAACCGAAGTAAGCGAGACCAACCGTGCCCAATGTCTTTGTACCATGGCCGCTGTCGGGCGGACACCAGTTGCGGACGCGTACCTTCCACACAACCGGAACAACGAGGCAAGAAAGACCAGTGTGACATTATTTTATAGGCCACTTGAAAAAAAACCGTCACGCCAAAAAAAAAACGTCACGCTTGGCAATTTGGGACGAAGGAACTGAAGTAAGCGAGACCAACCGTGCCCAATGTCTTTGTACCATGGCCGCTGTCAGGCGGACACCAGTTGCGGACGCGTACCTTCCACACAACCGGAACAACGAGGCAAGAAAGACCAGTGTGACATTATTTTATAGGCCACTTGAAAAAAAACCGTCATGCCAAAAAAAAAACGTCACGCTTGGCAATTTGGGACGGAGGAACTGAAGTAAGCGAGACCAACCGTGCCCAATGTCTTTGTACCATGGCCGCTGTCGGGCGGACACCAGTTGCGGACGCGTACCTTCCACACAACCGGAACAACGAGGCAAGAAAGACCAGTGTGACATTATTTTATAGGCCACTTGAAAAAAAACCGTCACGCCAAAAAAAAAACGTCACGCTTGGCAATTTGGGACGAAGGAACTGAAGTAAGCGAGACCAACCGTGCCCAATGTCTTTGTACCATGGCCGCTGTCGGGCGGACACCAGTTGCGGACGCGTACCTTCCACACAACCGGAACAACGAGGCAAGAAAGACCAGTGTGACATTATTTTATAGGCCACTTGAAAAAAAACCGTCACGCCAAAAAAAAAACGTCACGCTTGGCAATTTGGGACGAAGGAACTGAAGTAAGCGAGACCAACCGTGCCCAATGTCTTTGTACCATGGCCGCTGTCGGGCGGACACCAGTTGCGGACGCGTACCTTCCACACAACCGGAACAACGAGGCAAGAAAGACCAGTGTGACATTATTTTATAGGCCACTTGAAAAAAAACCGTCACGCCAAAAAAAAAACGTCACGCTTGGCAATTTGGGACGAAGGAACTGAAGTAAGCGAGACCAACCGTGCCCAATGTCTTTGTACCATGGCATTTGGAAGTTTCTTAAACGATGATCTTTGATAGATGTGCAGAATAATATTTAAAGGCTGCCAAAGTGATTTTATGGCTAAAAATCCAATATTTAATGTTTTTTTTATGATGACGGATAAGATTTTATCCCCTTTTTATGCCAATTTTGGAGGCCAGAGAAGGTCAGACCACAAAAATTAACGTTTTGTTTACTGGGTCATTTTTAGTATAGTTAGGTTCTATATATGATATTTATAATCTATAATAAGCATCATTAATTCTGCTTTAGAATCGTGAATAAAATTAGGGGCGGGGGTAGGAAAGTGCTAAATCTAAAGTAAAACATAATTAAGGTACATTTGCACAGAAGGAGGGAAAATAAAAGTAAGAAGAAAAAGAAGAAGAAAAGTAAAAACTCTTCAGCTGACAGCAGGGTCGACACTTGTGGTACTGTTTCCCGTACGTTTTTAAAACCCTAGTTTTTCGGCGCCGTAAATTTAAATTCTTACGTAATCATTTGAAAAATTATATCACATTACGTAATTGTTTCAAAAGCTATTCCCTGAAACCACGGTGTGACAGAAAAATTTTGTGTAACAGAATTTTTTATTACATATTACAACCCTAGAAGTTGATGCAATAGTGAACGCAGGTGAATAATAGCAATTACTTGCAATTAATTACTTTCTCTGTGTTTTTGTTGTTGTTTTGGGTTTTTGTTATAGGAATTACATAAATCAACGCAAGCCTTAAGATTCTTAATGATTCTTATTTCTCTTGACAAAGAATACGTATTGTTGATGTATTTTGTATCATTTTCTCGCTAAAACATTGCACAGTTGTGCATTCATTTTTCCACCAAGTATTCGAATGATTCAAACATTCGAATGTTTGATTTAAAAAGCATGAAAAACATAAACATTCATGGTGTTCTTTGGAAAGGAAAGTAGTAGTAGTTACTGTTCCCCCAATAATCATTTCCTAAGATTTAAATCTGCATTTCCCGCATGGCTTAAATGTTTGATTTCTATTTTTATTCAATTTCTAGACATGTGAAATTTATTAACGTATATTTAGCGCCATGTCAGTTTCAAAGTAAACATATTAGCTTTCTTCTATTTATTAAAAAGAGAATAACGAGAAGTTTCATTTTGATTATTTTTCAATTCAATATTTCGTTCTGCATCCGCAAAACATCGTCAGGAACGTTTAACTGGATCAAACATCCAGTTAAACGTTCCTGACGATGTTTTGCGGATGCAGAACGAAATATTGAATTGAAAAATAATCAAAATGAAACTTCTCGTTATTCTCTTTTTAATAAAGCTTTACGCCCTGAAGAATATCTTTCTTCTATTCGTCGGATTTTTCTGAGTGAACTAATGTAAGTTTTTCATCATTTTTCCGAGATCTCGGCTGACTCATGAATTTCACTTGTGAGTGTGATGATCCGAAATTTCGGTTTAACACCTTTTTATTCAGCCCGGCAAAACGGGCTAAATGTGCACAATGTGCGCACGCGGATATTACGCTTTTTGTTTCCTTCAAAACAGCAGACAAATAGACCTTTTTCATAAATTACGTTACTTTCGCTCTTTACAACCTTTGCCTCGTTTCTGAACATTATAATTATGACGGTTTTTTTCATGACAATAGTGATCATAAAATTTTATAGCCCTCAAGACATTACATCTTTTTATCATGCAAAGAAACGCCATAATTATGCTGATTAGAAACGAGGCAAAGGTTGTAAAACTCTAAAGTGACGCAATTTATGAAAAGATCAGGAAAACAGAATGGTAACGACATATGTTCATTTTTTTTCTGCTCAGAACATTTTCACCGTTTTAATTCAACGAATCGTGTCTTTCTGCCCTGGGTGTCGCCCCCGTGTCAGGAGATTATAATCAATGTATGGTGAACCCTTTTTTTAGGTGCCAATAGGCGTGTTAACCTTAACACATTGGTGTTAAGCGTAATTCAAAAACGTCCAGTGGAAATGTATCGATTTCCATACCTCGGAAGATATTGGTTTGATACCAATAAAACCTGCATATGAACTAGCAATTCTAATTTGTTCGATTGTTTTTGAAGCAGAAAAGCCGCTTTTCAGATAATACGTTATTTGTCTATTTTAGCCAACGAAAGTTTGTTAGTAGGCGGTGGCGGTAAGCTCGTTAGTCGGTTCTGTTTATGTTTTAAACTCACGTCAGAGACAATGTTGCATTTTTTGTTGTTGAATTGACATTACTTAAGGGATCATTCACATATGACGTCATCCAAATTTTGGCTATTTTTGATGAACCCACCCACCCCATCCACCCTCCTCTTCCTGCGCTTGCTAACTTCTTATGTAAACTCTCCCTACTAATTTACATTGCAGTCGATGGGTGTATACATGAGGCAGCTGGCCGTGGTTTATTAGAAGAATGCAAAAAGTTAAATGGGTGTGCTACAGGGGACGCTAAAGTTACCTTAGGTAATATTTCCTGTTGAAAATTTTGAAAAGGTAACAGTTTTTGTCGTCGTTTTAGGTCACAATCTTCCAGCTAAATGTAAGTAAAAATAACAGTTACCTTTTTTAAAAAAACTACTTTTATTCTCTAAATTTTGCAGTAAATGGTACGACTTTTTTCAAGATATCATTCATACTGTTGGACCTCAAACTCAAGACTCCCATTTACTGAACAGATGCTATGAAAGGTGCTTACAGAAAGTGACCGAATATCATATAAAAACTGTTGTAAGTAAACATCCGTCATCCTTAAGTGTCATGGTTATTTTAAAAGTTTGACACAAAGACTCAACTCACACTCATAAATGTTTAGGCATTTTGTTGCATTTCCACTGGCAAATATGGTATGACATTTTGTTATTGTTTTCCCCTTTTCCTTAATGTAAAAGAACTTCAACCCCAGCGGGCACAAGACGTCTTTGAGACGTCTCAATTTAATCGTAAAATGGTCGTTTGGTTTTGAGATCATTTTGCGACGTCGTAGGGACGTCTGAAAACGGGACGTCGCAATTGGGATCCTCAGGGACGTCTTACGATTTCGTTGGAGTGTCATCGAGACGTCTCAGTGAAGATGTGATTGGGACGTCTTTTGAGATTCCCACTTCACGACCATTTTGCGACGTCTTAGGGACGTCTTGGAAAGACGTCTCTACGACGTCTTTACGACGTCTTTGTGCCTGCTGGGACAAGCAATGGCATAGTACTTAAAATAATTATTATTTCAAAGGAGATATTTCTCTATTTCTCAGGTTATCCTTCAGAAGAAGCCGCGAACATTGCGTTAAAGGCAATATTAGCATGGCTAGAGTTGAATGCAAAATTGGTTCGGTCTTTTTCCTTCGTATTTTACTTAATAACTAATGGAAATCTCGAAGTTTACGGTAGAAATTTGAAAGTTGGAATGATAACATGAACAAACCTTAATTAGACCACCTTACGAAGTGCCCCCAATTATTATCTTCCACATTAAAAGCGCTTTAGTTCATTGCATCATTAGCGAAGTCCTACTACTGTGCCAAGAGAACTAAGATAATAACCCTTCTTATTTTTCAGGTTGAAAAAATATTGATATGCACATATACTCGACAGGATAAAACAATCTATGATTCACTTCTAGAAAAGTTTCGTGGAAAGAAAAGTAATTTTTTGTTTTCCTTCATGTATTACAAGTCATTCTAGAATTTGCAAGTTTGTCTGTCTATTACCATGTGACACCATGCCAAACATTTTATCAAAAATTTCATACCTTCATTTCATAATTGGCTATTATGTATAAAATAATTAATTCCTTATTGATCAACAATGCAATGAGAAAAAAATCATTAAAAATGTTTCAATGAAATAATAAAAGGTTTTCACAGAAAAAACTGATATTAAAGCATTTCCAAAGCAAGTAATTATGGCATTGCATTGTGGTAGTTGTGTTCAGTATTAAGGAAATAACTGAATAATGGGAACGGGGAATTGAATCTTTCATTTAGATGATAGAAAAACATCAGAAGTTGAATTGTGCGATAGGAGAAATGGTTCAATTGTAAATAATGGTTAGACTGTTACCTTATTTAAACGTCTAATTTGGGGTTTATCATATAAAATTTAAAAACAAAATTATTCTTAAGTGAGTAAACTCATACGTTACCGCCGCGAATTCATAATCGTTTTAGAAACGTTACCTACAAAAACTTATCTGAAAGTTGGAAGACCTTTAAAAAATGTTAAAGCTGTAAAAAAGAGATGCATTGATTCTGAGAAATTGGCTGGCATTCTTTCTGATTTGTCTGCTATGAACTTGCCTGCAAAGAAAAAATGGAAAGAAGTTACAAAGCGATATCATGATATCTCTTTTCCCAGCAAAAAAAAGATCAAACATTTGCAAGACCACCATCATAGAACCTTGAAAGAGAAGAAATTAAAGTCCGGAGCGGAAGATAGAAAAAAGGCCTTGAACGTAAAGCACAACAGAAGCGTGAAGTATTTGGAAAGTGGGACTGAGTTATCAGAAGAAAAAGTGAAGCAAGAATGTCTCAAAATCAGTAGTAAAGAAAAATTATATAGTGCTGAAGAGTTGCATCAAAAGATGGAGAGCATTGCTGCTACTATCTGTGCGAAAACAGCAGTCATGTTGAGTCGTGAAATTGTTAAGACACGTGGTGAAAAAAGAAGGATAGATGATTCAAGCATGACACGGACCACATTAACTGAACAGGACGATTATGGAGAAGATTCTGAGGTTGAAGGTTCCATTGAACAAAAGAATTCAAATAAAGTGGACAACCAGTCATTTTTTGAGGAACTAGGGCTTGATGAAATCACTTCCAATTTAATGACAAGTAGCAACCTTCCAAAAGACGGGATTTTTGTGAAAGCGCTTCCTAAACAAAGTATTGTTAAACCGTTGCCTGCTCGTTGGCTAAAAATTCCAATCAAAGCAAAAAAAAACTATCGTATATTTGATGGATCGTTCAAGTCAGTGATATATCCAGTAGTAGAACAAGAGAACAGCTATTGTAATCTCATTACCAAACAGCAGAGGCTTAAGAAAGAGGCATCGCAGAAAGTTTCTGCCCCTTACTGGGTAGCCTATTTACAATGTAAACGCCCTAAATGCCCAGTGAAAGTAAGGCTGACTATCCCCTTTGAAAATAGCGACACAATTATAATCGACTTTAATGGAGATGTAAAGCATGATATTCGGAAAATTTCAGCAAATACCATAAAAGGCACGGAAAGAAAAAAAGTGAAAACGATTTTCGAAGAAAATCTTAGTACGCCTCCGAGTAAAGTTTTTGGTACAGCTTTGAAAGACATACCATCAGATGTATATGCTGCAGGCAACGGAAAATCTGCTGGGAAAAATCCGAAAGTCATGCAACAAATAAAGTCGGAAGTTAGAAGTCCTCACGTTCAAAAGCGATCTGCCTATGAGAAAATAGCTCAGGTTGCAGAACAAATAGAGGATAAAGATAAGAAAAAGGCTGCAGAACTGGGCCATTCAAGAAAACTGTTCGGATTTGTACAGAGTATTACTGTAAATCCAGATTTAAAAATAACACTGACGACAGAAAGCTTAATTCGGCTTTATCACTCATTATGTAAGCGCGATATTGTTTATTTGGATGCTACAGGGAAACTAATGCTCCAAATTAAGGAATTCAAACGCATATTGCTTTATTCATTTTGCGTCAGGCATCCCTTTGGGTTGGCCCCGCCCCTACCTGTTGCACAATACATAACCAGTACCCATAGCATAGATTCCATCAGAAGTTTTATTTTATCTTTTCGTGAAAAAGAGAAGATGGTATTTAATGGAAATGCTTCTACACCAAAATTAATTATGACAGATTATTCTTTAGCGCTAATTGTATCTTGTCTGGCAGAATTTTGTCATGAGACGTTAGCAGATTATATCAACCGCACGTACAGAATTATATTGGGTGATGCAACAAATTCAGATTTGAAAAAGTCTTTGATTCACATATGTTACTCACATATGATGAAAAGAAATAAAACGGTTTTAGAAAATATCCTAAAACAATCACCAAACGTTAGCAGAGCTAGACTTCTGGAATTTGGCATGCAGTGGTTTTCTCGTTTGATTGAATGCAGGTATTTGAAGGAGTTAACAGAACTAGTTTTGCTTGGAAAAACAATATTATGTTCCAACTACGTGGACGAAAGTGTATCTGAAGCAATCCAAACACTACAACAGAGAATAGAAGAATACCCTATGTTGCCGGAAGATGAAAAAAAGTCGCCTAACAAGGATGATGAAATTAAGGAATTGGAAGACTGCGAAGAGTTGACTAACTTCATTGCGTCAGAAGATAGCAAGAAAAATGGTACTGAGAAAGAAGGCAGAAAGTGTTACTCGAACCTTGGCTCGTATTGGAATAAAGTTTTCGAAAATAGAAATAAAATCAAAACGAACAAACAGTCAAATTCTCAATACCACGTAAATGATCTTTTTCTTCCTAGTTACTTTGAGTCTATAAGGAAATACCGTTTGCCAGTTGCCACATTATGGAGTAGTCTTTGCTTGGGCAATTTGGGAAGATTTTCAAAAGAATATAAATTGATAGAGCATAAGAAAGTTTCTGGGGCCAATGTATTTAGTGGTAATAAAACCAGTGGTCAAATTGAAAATTACTTTTGCAATTTAAAAAGATTGCAGGGAACACAGAACCCAGTTTCTACATTTATAGAAAACTGTTACAGCGATTTGATTTGGCAACAAAGACAGTATTTTGATGGAGTTGTGGAAGGTCAAGAAAAGTTTAGCTTTGATTCTAGCAGTAAGATCAAGTCTGAACACGTTGATACTGGAAAGAAAAAGCAGGTAAAGATTGAGGAGCAGTGGAATAAAAGCAGAAGCAAAAGAAAGGACACAAACAAGGTTGGTTATTACCGTTCTTGTAGAAGTAAGCGGTTATCATTTGCAGAAACAAGTCCATCTAAAGACCCAATGACACAGAAAGCTTTCACTGCATTTTCACAAAAGCAATGGGAAAAGGTCAATGCTGAGACTCCGGATCAATGTAAAAAAAGGTTAAAGCAAATGTGGTCACGGCTGACAGAAAAAGAAAAAACATCTTATTGTAATATGGTTCTTTCCGGAAATAAAAAAGGGAAGGAAGAATGCATAATTTGTAACAATGAGATGAGCTACAGTGATTGGGTATCTTGTGATTCATGCATGTTCTGGTTTCATTGTAACTGTTTACAAGTAGAAATGGAGTATGTTGAAGAATGCAGTTTCTTCCATTGTGACGCATGCGTTGAAAACAAGTTTAATCCTTTCTTGCGGTACCTTTCATATTTGTGTAGCGATAGTGCACTCATTGATTGTAATCAACAGAACATTGTGGTGAATTCGCACAACAAGTGGAAATTGAAAAGCAATGAAGAAAGAAATGCCATCAAATGTCACCCATTTGCTGAGCCAGAGAAAACGTATTTGTCTTCCTTCCGGAAAACAACGGTAAAGGGCATCGAAAAAATGTTTTCCAAAACTGTTGGCTTAATGTAATAATGCAACTAATTTGCGGCACAAATCTTGTGGATTTAATTCCAAATTCCTTACCTTACGATCCAGATGTGCAGCTTCTTAAGAGTATTCAAACATTGCTTTCATCACCTATCCCTTCGTGCTTGAAAGTGACAGGAAGTAATGGATGTCTAGAAAGCTGGACGACAATAACTAAGTTTTGGGACACTGAAATTGCCAATGGAGAGCAACAGGATGCATTGGAGTTTTATAACGCCATTATTACTCATTTAGTGGAGATTTGTGATAATGTAAGAGACTTTCGTTTTAAACACTCGTTCATGTTCAACTTAGCAGATGTAGTCATGTGCTCGTTATGTGAAGAGGCAGCTGGTGTGATAAGCCCTTCTACATACTTTAGTGTTCCCATCATTGATACCAACAAAACATTATCTATCAAATCTTTGATGTATGATGCTGCTTACGGTAAATACACTTTCAATAAACGCAATTTGAAGTGTAGGTGTTCATTGAAAGCAAAGAAACGAAGGTTTCATAACTTCGTAGTAATGCTTCAACTGCCAACTGTTCTAGCTATTCACACTGATAGAGTTTCGGAAGGCAGTTTAGAAAAACTGCATACAGCGGTTAAGGTGGACAGTGAGTTGGAATTAAACGTTTGTGCTAGAAAGAGCGCATTGGGAAGATGTAATAGTTACAAGCTGGCAGCAGTTATTAATCATCATGGTCACTCACCAACTGCACGACATTATACAATCACCATCATAACAGAGTCAGAAATCAAAACGTTTGATGACGCTAAAGTTATTCAACGTCGTAAGTCGTACCTCAAAACATCTGATTTTCAACGATCGACTTACTTGGCAATTTATTTCCGGAAACAATTAAGCATAGGAGCAACTGAACGAAGCATAAGTCATAAAGATCAAGAAATAATCAATGAGCTATGGTTCGGGGAGTCAACTTTCACTTCGAATGCTTTGACTAGCAATGACTTCCGAACTCTTTGTTACCAAAGATGGCTTAATGGCGAAGTGATCTGCACTTTTTTACAAGAAATTGCCAGGCAGATGCATAAAAAGAGTATAAAGGTGTACGATTCAAACCTTTTCACCAACTTAGTATCTAACAGAGCCTGTTTAGCATTGAATAAAGAAAATTCATACATTCTCCATCATGATATTATTCTGATCCCAATACATCATCGATCAGCAAAGAACGAAGGTAGACATTGGTCAATTGCCGGAATTTATCCCAGTGATAAAATCATATGTCACTGTGATTCGAATCACGATATTTCACCGGAAATATTTTCAGTGCTGTTTTCGTTTTTAAATTACATCTATGCAGTTTGCAATACCCATATAGATATGCAAGACTGGACTTTTGTTGCTCCTCAAGATATACCTAAACAGAAAGGAAACACAGAATGCGGCGTTCACACCTGTTTAAATGGTGTAAACTTGATGAAGCGAAAGTTGGAGCAGATTGCTGTTGATGAACGTGATTGCTATGATGCAAGATACATGATAGCTAATGTAATCCGCAACAGTAATCTTCGAGAATCAAATTTCCAAAATAATCGTGATTTGCGTAAGATTGCAGTTGATCCAGACAGAGTATCAAATTGTATGGTGTTAACTTGTTTCACCGACATAATTGTCAAGCGCAAAAGGAAAAAGAAGCAATGTCATCGGCCGTCCTGCAACATTGAAGGAGAAACAAAAGTGAAGCGTAAGTGATGTGGTTTTGTGAAACAGTTTGGAAGTTAGGAACATGATTAAGAATTGCTCATATATACTTCGAAGCTTGCAAAATTATCTTATTATATTATTTGTTTCCTTATTTAAAACTTTCAAGGCAGGTATTGTAACTGTGTTATCTTCGATTCCATTTATTATATATACAGAGTTACAAGTTGAAAGTTATTTCCTTTAAGACATTGAAAGTGGTGAAGAGAGCGACGACAATGGAGCAGGGATACATCTGTTAGAGCCCACAGCTGCAATGATAAACGGTTAGATTTCAGATTAAAGGTTTTTCTTGATAACAGAAAAGTAGGAGAACACATAACGCTTTTTAAGTTATTTTTCATGTATCATGATGTGGTATCATTTGCTAATAGAAACAGAGAAGGACACGAAGAAAGGGACAAGATGCGAAAGTGTCGAACTTGCAGGTATGTTGAACAAAAATCTTTTTAGTCTCAAAATGTTATTTAATAATTAAAAGGAAGTTATTTCCTTTAAGACGTTGAAAGTGGTGAAGACAGCGACGACGATGGAGCAGGGATACATCTGTTAGAGCCCACAGCTGCAATGATAAACGGTTAGATTTCAGATTAAAGGTTTTTCTTGATAACAGAAAAGTAGGAGAACACATAACGCTTTTTAAGTTATTTTTCATGTATCTTGATGTGGTATCATTTGCTAATAGAAACAGAGAAGGACACGAAGAAAGGGACAAGATGCCAAAGTGTCACACTAGCTGGTATGTTGAACAAAATTTTGTTTAGTCTCAAAATGTTATTTGATAATTAAAAGGAAGTTATTTCCTTTAAGACGTTGAAAGTGGTGAAGACAGCGACGACAATGGAGCAGGGATAGAAGAAAAGGATAGAGAAGATGACAGTGATAGTAGTATTATATGGTGTTACATGATGTCTCTTTTTATTACATAACTTAAGTTATAATTGTTTAAATAATTTACCAGGTGATGATGATGTTGATGATGACGATGATGATGACGATGACGATGATGACGATGATGATGACAATGAATCCACGTGGTCTACAATCGAAAAAATGGTCGAACAAATGATGAAATAATCAAAAAAACATTCGAGCGTATTTATATGTGCATTGTAATATATTAAAGTGAAATCTGTCTAAAGCGGACATGGTCTGAAGCGGACATCTCCATAAGACGGACACTTTTCTTTGGAACGGAATGAGTGCATTCTCTATAAAGCATTCTCTATAAAGACGGAGACTGGGCACGAGTTGTTTTTTGTGCTCATAGAATGTCCTTAGGATAGTGATGAAGGGAATAGACTTTAAAAATGTGTGCAGCATATTCATCATGTGGAAATTCGTTTGTATTTGACAAATTCGCAGTTAAACGACTGTCCAGAAAGCCGTATAAGTGGAATTTTTTCTTGAAGACGGAGACTGGGCACGAGTTGTTTTTTTGTGTTCATAGAATGTCCTTAGGATAGCGATGAAGGGAATAGACTTTAAAAATGTGTGCAGTATATTCATCATGTGGAAATTCGTTTGTATTTGACAAATTCGCGGTTAAACGACTGTCCAGAAAGCCGTATAAGTGGAATTTTTTCTTGAAGACGGAGACTGGGCACGAGTTGTTTTTTGTGTTCATAGAATGTCCTTAGGATAGTGATGAAGGGAATAGACTTTAAAAATGTGTGCAGCACATTCATCATGTGGAAATTCGTTTGTGTTTGACAAATTCGCGGTTAAACGACTGTCCAGAATGCCGTATAAGTGGAATTTTTTCTTGAAGACGGAGACTGGGCACGAGTTGTTTTTTGTGTTCATGGAATGTCTTTAAGATGTTAATGAAGGGAGTAGACTTTTCAGATGTTTGGAAAATCACCTTCGTTGTTGATTTTAGGCCAAATCAGTACATTTCACTAACGCTCATTATCTTCCCTCTCATCGGTCAAAGGGGGATGGCGTTTCTTGAAAGTGACAAAGTGGTGGGAATTGTGTGGTAGGAAGGCGCTAAGATGTATAATGGTGCATATTCTGATTGGTTATCAAGGTATGAAATCTAGTAAATCAGACACGAAAAAATCTATGGTTAAATGTATGCATAAATCTGTGGAAATGTGTGGAAAATCAGATGCTATCTTGATGTTGGTCCATCAACATCATGATAAAAACCATGAGTTTCATTTCTTTAACGGTTTACGTGCTTTTTTATTATTAATCTTACCTAAAAAATATTTGAATTGTATAAAAATGCAGAAAAAGAATCATGCTATGGTTGAAATAAAAAACAAAACAAAAAACAAAAAGTAAATTCATGTACGCATTTATCCTAAAAATAATTAATTAGAAACACAAATTCAATGATAGAATTTGTAAAGGTTTTTGATTGGAAAGTCTATAAAATCAACCAATGCTATAAGTTAATGCAGGTTCAACACTCAACACTGGAGCTAAACTAAATAAAGACTTTTAACGTGGAATACACAACCAAACATCAAAATAATAAAAATAATTGAAACAATGCAATGAAATGCCCTACCAAAGCCATAATTTAATACCGAAAAGATAAAAAGTAACAAATCAAAACATAATGCCAAACTTATATACCCAGGCATAGTACGTAAACGATTACCATAACACAAAATAATGCATAATCATGACAAAATATAAGAATCCATCCAGCAATGCAATGCTTCTTAGTAGCACAGTCATATCACATTACAGCAATAATAATGAATTTCTGAAATACATTATCCATTCTTCTCTTAACTAACCCTCACAACATCATAATTTAACCATGTGCTTCATTTCTTTAATGGTTTATATAACTTTTTCTTTTCTGACCTAAAAGAAAAAGATTTCAGTGAAGAACAGCTACAATCTACACTACTACTGCAACAACCATACAAACAAAAGCAAAAGACATAAATGACAGACAGGCAGAGAGACAAAGCACCAAACATCGTCAATAAAATATACAGGGAAATTTAATAAAAAGCAGACATGGTTGAGATGAGATAAGACAGCATAACACGTTTCCCATTTCCACAGTCATGAGAACCATTTTTAATTGATCTGTAAATAAATAAATCTTCTTTGCTAACTAATGGCGCGAGTTCAAAACAAATTTTTACTGCGCTCCCCCTCGTTTTCGTTTCTTTTCAAAACAAACTTAAAATTAAAACCATTCGTTACCGACCGTGTAAATAAACATCATTTTTTTCTGCATTCACTGCACTTCTTCTGTATAGCCACATTATTTGATAACTAAAACGAAATAAGTAACCCTGAAAATGTGCTGGATACATTCTTCCACTCGCATTTCTTCTTTGTTTTCCACTGACATAAACCATTTCACTGTGATTTTACGTTGTAAACAAACATTTAAATACATGCATAAATAAAAGACATCAATACATCTTACTCACTTACGCATGTGCTAATTTTTCTTTTATTGATCTAAAATACAACAACAGTAACAGTTTAGCAATAACCACGATTATAAAACGTGTTTTATAATAACCTTCGTATATACAAACCTGTGTTTCTTCGTCAAATTGACAACCGAGAATGAAAACCGTTTGAAAGCAACGAACTTTTTGGAAATCGTCAGCCAATCAAATGATAACTCACTTACAATACAATACAATACAATAACAGTAAAAGTTTTATTATTAAAACTTTCTCGTTTCTTCTTCAAAAGAGCAGCAGAAATGAAGAACCTTATTAACGAACTCCGTTGCTATGAATTTTTCAGCCAATCAAAATAGCGCATTTCAAGAGTTTTCCTTTATTAGCCAATAAAAACGATGAGCGCCGGGGCTTCCCCATATATAAGATTCTTGTTCAAAGCCACCGTTCCCTCATTTTGATGCAGTAGGAAACGGTTTCATTTCGGCCTTTTTATTTGGGCATATAAGCCCATTGGCGAATGGACTAACTACCGCTATATGACCACGATTAAGAAGATTTCGACCGTAAATTTTAAAAAAAACCATCACCCTCTAAAATAAAAGTGGGATGCACGATTGCGGATTAGTATAGCGCGATAATGTGATCATGGGAGCTGCTAGTACACATAGCGCACAGCATAGTGGTGATAATTGTGGTGGGAAGCACTAACTCAGTTTATTGCTTCTCCTATTATTATTTTGGGTAGAATATTTTATGATGAATATGCTCTTTACTTTATATTTTTGTTATTCATTTCCTGTGCTTGTAGAGTTGCAGAGTTACATTATTCTATATACATACACTTAATAAACTTCAAATCTATAAAACTGAATATTTTAGGATAATATTTATAATATATATATATATACTATGGATAAGAATGTAAACATCGAAAATTTATGTAGAAAAAGAAGGATGGTGTGTTTTTTTAATCATATTTAGCTTTTACCCTGAATACTAGACATTCGTGAACTTAAATACATGTTACTAGGACGTAAGGCAGTATATAGATGAGTTTTCAAGTGACGTAATGTTTATAAACACCAGTGTTCTTTGCTCGATTATTACTGTATGTTGCCAACATAACAAATCATAATCAAGTCAATTTTCCTGTGAGTATGCGCACGCCGCCTCGCAGGAAATACAATGCTCTTCATACACTTCAAAATGTTGTCACTTTATTTGGTTCTCAAGAGTCCCCTTAAAGACAATTGACATTTAGAAAGTTCCAATACACATTACCACTTCCTATCGGTTTTCATACTCACATTTATACTTGATTTTTAGTTTGTACAAGGTATAAAAGTGTAATTAACACTGGAAACTCATCTATAGTTTATTATGTTTGTGCTTTTGTATCATTATTTTCTTTTTTACGCTCATGTCCTTTGTGTTGTTGTTTTTGTTTTTTTTTGTCTAGTAACTCTGTAAGTACAAGTGTGTATTCGTCAATTATTGTGATTGCATTGATGTTTTGTGATGATTCAACTTGTCATAGTTCCTTATGTTGTAAATGTTACTTATTATATATGATGTTAGTTTTAGTGTTTGCAAGTTACCCTGTGTATGAGGTGTTTGTCACAGTGTTTTTAGTAAGTTTTGTTACCATTTCTTGTATATATTTGGGTCCTCTTTGTATCAGATTTATGTATTCCTGTTTTTCTTGTATTCCTGTTTTTTGTAGTTCCAATTCAATGTTTGGACTGTGGTACTAACAATACTAAAGTCTGTTCAAAAAATATGTGCACTAATTTCAGTTACCATGTGGAAACCAGATTTAGCAAATTACATTAATTCCCTTGAGCCTGGTTTTTATATAAAAGCTGAAATCAGTGCATATAATTTATGAACAGACTTTATAATATACTCGATACTTGATAAGATATGTTGTAAGTATTGAAAATTTGTTGAGAACAAGGGTATGTTTTCGGTCTCAATGCTGGTTACTAAACATTCATGAATATATAAAGTTATATATACTAGCATGGAATTTAAAAGAATAAGAAATGCTATAATATTTTCATGTCTGTGTTTTACTGAATCGAATCATTAGTAATGTAATTGCATTACATATACAATGAAATAATCGTAAGTACATAGACAAATTTGAGTCAGTATAGCCAATAACCATAGTGTTAAGTGACTTGCTTTGTTGTACTGCAGTTATAATTCATTCTAGAGGACCTCCTAAGAGAAAGTATTGTTACATATTGTCGTAGTTTGTTGGAAGTGAACTATGATTTTACAGTACTGTTGAAATGAGAGGAAGTACCTTAGGGCCTTCTAAATTGATCTAATGCAAACACTAAAACCTTTGGCTTAAATTCCATGATTTGACTTTCAATTCAACAATGGAATATCCTTCAGCTAAAATTTCCCTCTGTTAGATTTGCTGACGTGTCAATCTCCAAACTCAAATCACTGACACTCTCACACTATCTTGCAACCTACACATAGAACATCATACTTTTTCATTTTCATTGTTGTTTTAAGTTTTTATTATTGTTATTATTGTTATTAAAACATATTTCCACATTCACCTATGTATTTGGTTTTGTTTGTTTGTTTGTTTAGTAATTTATTTAATTATTGTATAGACTCACAAAAAATGTAACATTTTTGTTGGGTGGCCCCCTCCTGATTAGCTCTGTGCTACTTGAATGATGTGGAAATGATGTAACTATATGTTTAAATTGCTTACCTTCACTCATACTTTGGGAAAAATTTGATATGTTGTTAATTAAACTATAAGAGACAGTATTAGGATTATAATACTACCTTTTTTGTCATAAAATCATATGGATAACTATATATACATGGAGGAAATACAGTGATACTGTTGAAAATGCCATGTCTTTTCATTCTTTCATATATGCAAAACAAAAAAGTAAAGGTTTATTCATCTATATATACTAATTCGCAATCGTGTGCAACACATTTAACTTAGAGAGTGTTGTGTTTTTTCTAAATTTACGGTCAAAATCTTCTTAATCGTGGTCATTTTTTCGTTAGACCATTGATAATTGACGATTAGTATAATAGCACGCGGCGTGACGTCAGTTATTTTTGTCGTATCACGCGGGATTCATTGCATTGCATCCCCAATCGAACGCGACGTTTTTGGGGAAATATGTCGAGAACCAATAGCGATAACTGACGTTTTGTAGGGTCGGCAACACGGGTGATGGGGTAACGCAACATTTGGGCCTAAATTTTATTTGGTACTGCGGCTATGACGTCATCAAAATCTTTGATTGATGATATCTCTGCAACGGTTGGTCGTAGCGAAACGATCCCATACATTTTTTTGATCAGTTTTTCGAGCTCTACATGGGTACACTTTCCATTTCCAATTCGGTAATTAAAATTTTCGTCACGGGGTACACACACGGGAACGCGTCGTATTTCTGCAGATTCTTTTCGTAATTAAAGCCGTAAAAAACTTTTACGCGAGATACTAGTCTACTTATACTAATCCGCGTGCGTGTGCAACACATTTAACTTAGAGAGTGTTTTGTTTTTGTTTTTTTAATGGTCAAAATCTTCTTAATCGTGGTCATATAGCGGAAGTCCGACCACGCAAGACACATTCACGATTAGTATAATAGCACGTGGCATCATTTGACGTCAGTTTTTTTATGATCACGGGGAATCATTGCATTGCATCCCCAATCGAACGCGACGTTTTTGGGGAAATATCTCGAGAACCAATAGGGATAACTGACGTTTTTTGGGGTCAGCGATACGGGTGACGGGGTGACGCAACATTTGGGTCCAAATTTTATTTGGTACTGCGGATATGACGTCATTAAAATCTTTGATCGACGATATCTCTGCAACAGTTGATCGTAGCGAAACGATCCCATACATTTTTTTGATCAGTTTTTCAAGCTCTACAGCATGGGTACACTTTCCATTTCCAATTCCGTAATTAAAATTTTCGTCATGGGGTACACACACGGGAACGCGTCGTATTTCTGCAGATTCTTTTCCAAATTAAAGTCGTAAAAAACTTTTACGCGAGATACTAGTCTACTTATACTAATCCGCGTGCGTGTGTAACACATTTAACTTAGAGAGTGATGTGTTTTTTAAAAATTTACGGTCAAAATCTTCTTAATCGTGGTCATTTTTGATCCCCATCCCTAATCGAACGCGACGTTTTTGGGGAAATATCTCGAGAGCCAATAGGGATAACTGACGTTTTTTAGGGTCTGCGATACGGGTGATAGGGTGACGCATCATTTGGGCCACTTTTGAGTTGCGATTCTATGATTTATTTTTTCGTCACGGGGTACGTACACGGGAATGGTGGATTTGACCTAATGTTTTCGAAGCTAAGTTCGGTAAAAAGTTTTTACCCGGGATACTAGTTTACATATATTAGGTATACACGTAAGTTCTCTCACGGAACGTTTCAGTTATAGAATACATTATCATAATCATTACAGTTGATTCAGCATGTTTTTACAGTATTGTTCGTGTCATGGGATGTTCTATGCTCTTGTTTATAGTTTTATCTTGTAATGGTGATTAATCACTGATCATTTAATTATGATAACTTAATGGCCAGTTATCATAGCATGATATACTTTTTACAGAGGGTTTGAGGAGGTTTGATAAGTTTTAGTCATACGACAGTTAAATTTCATGTTTCTAGAAGAATTAAGTAATTTTTAAACCCGAGGCCTCGTTGAAATGATGTCTTTTCGGGATATCATGCAAAGCTTATATAATATAAATGATGCTATTTCATATTTCTAGAAGAATTACATAAATTGGTGCACAGTAGAATAGAAAATTTTAACTTTCAAAAGAATTTATATAAGACGTCCGAATTCATATATTTCTACTTTATAAGTTTGCAATGGCGACAACAAATGCAACTGAAAGGAAGCGCAAAGGTCCAAATGGTAGTGAATGGAAAAAGAGGGTTTGTCGTATTTTTCACCATACTACTGTATTGCATCTATAATTACAGTAATTATAGAAATCGGAACTTAGCAGAAAACGTGGCATAAATTGATGAAAGGTTTCTGCCCATTTACGCATATATACAATAATACAATTTTAGAAAGTGTTTCTGGAAAACGCATCCAATCGGAAATGCAGAGACAAAGAGATTTCACAACAACTGTCTCAGAAGGTATAATATTACATTCTTCTTCTGCCCTAAGTGTTATTGATGATTATCATGCATTATCATATTTGCTAGACTAGAACCGCACGACAAATAATATTTTAGATATTGGATGTCTGATATCAGATGATAACCGACTAAAACTTTCTACTCTTCAACTTTTTACCTTAAGTGGATAAAATTTCGCGTGGATTAAATTTCGCGGTTTTCGCGGTTTTTTCAAAAAAACGCGAAATTAAATCCACGCGAAATCAATAAAAATTCGGCCAACCGCGAAATTAAATCCACGCGAAATTGAATTTTTCAAAACGTAATTTTTTGAGTATTTGTAAGGGGTAGAGTATAACAGGCATGGTTTTTAATCATTTTTTATAATAACATTCTTTCTTTGTTTACGACGACAGTGAGTTTAAGGACGAAAGTTCACAAAAGCTGTTACGAAGACAAAGATGAGGAAAACACTAATGAAGTTTAAAAAACAGAGACTTTTTTTGATTTTATCGTAAAATACATGTTAGGTGAACAGTAGTTTTAGAAGATAAGATAGTATGTTAAAAATTTTATTTCTTTCGAAATTTCCTATTTTCGCTTGTCCGCAAAATTAAATCCACGCGAAATTTTCCTGGAAGATATCAACCGCGATAATAAATCCACGCGAAATCAAAGATTTCTGCCGACCGCGAAATTAAATCCACGCGAAATTATATCCACTTAAGGTAACTCTTCTCGGCAACAAAATGCACATTGAAATTGACATCTAATAAACATTTTCTTAAGAAAACGTTCTTATAAGAAAGCAAACCATATTCAACAGAAACATAAAAACTTTAATGATGCCTCGTAACATTGATGATGCTTATGAGGGAGTGCATGATAAATCGTTAACAACGATAATAGTTATTGCATTCGGTTAAATCGGACATCGAAATTATCCAGTCTCGTCCTGAGATATTCTAATCCGCTTCGCGTCGCAGAATATTTCAGGTTTCGACTGAATAATTTCAGATATCCGATTTTATGCCTTGTCCGAGAAGTGTCTAGATGAATTTTTAATTATTTCAGATGGATAATTGGTACCAACTTTGTAGGACAGCAGCTTGTTTTATATCCTTCTTCAATGGTCAAATTCGCTACCATGGTATCTTTCAATTAGTTATTCTATACATTATATTCTATCATATGTTTAACTTATCATTATGGTTCTTAAATAGGTAACAAGAACCAGATGGCGCAAAACGGTAGCAGCAAAAGTACTTGCCACAAGAATACTTTTAAATTTGAAATTTTACTTAAAGTTCTTTAACGTTCTGTAAACGTTATTTCTTGAGATATCTTACTGGTGGAAAACAGGCATAAACGATATTATAATGTTTAAAATTACTAACTCGTGTAAATAGGGTCTAATCGCAACACACCAGCAATTTAATTTACTAGCCGCCAAGGCGGCGTCGCTCGCCGCCCATGTTCAGCATGCGTTGACTTCACGAAAAATAAAATTAAGGAATTGGCAACCGAAAGTGTTACCATGTTGTAGAGCTCGAAAAACTGATTAAAAAAATGTATGGGATCGTTCCGCTACGATCAACCGTTACAGAGATATCATTCTTCAAAGATTTTGATGACGTCACAGACCCCTCCCAAAAAAGTTAGACCCAAATTTTTTGTCACCCCATCGCCTGTATCGCGGACCCGAAAAAACGTCAGTTATCCTAGCGACAGATTCGAAATCAAATATCAAATATCAGTTTAAACAATGGTTCCAAAAAACCCCAAATTTCATGTGTTATTTATTTGCACTCAAAACGTAGAGAGAAAAAAACTTTTTATTAGCTTTTGTTTTAAAAACGTTACGCGCTCTAACATGGGTGCTATCAAACAGGGGGAAAATGGTTTCTCTTCTTAAAAAGTTCACACGGAGGAGAGAAAAAAGGCACGTGCTAAATGAATAAATAGAATAAAAAAACGTTCGATTAGAACGCTTAACAATTAAAAGAACAAATTAAATTATTAAAAGAAAAGCAAAAAAAAAAAAAAAAACATTTTCTTTTGATATGATACTCTTTTTTTACCTATCGTTTTTTAAACATTTTGATTGCTCAAAAAAAAAGTTCACCCGTCTCAGACAGTCAGGCAAGAGTTAGTGGCAAACCGAACATATGCTGCCACGTTCTGCCACTGCTGCTTTTTGTCCCAAATATTTAATCAGTTAGTGACTTTGTATTTAGTTGATGTACTGTTTTCAAAGCCACGTCAATAATGTGGAATATAAAATTAACAATAATGATAAAAACAAAACGTTATTCCTATTAGTTCATCAGCCAAAAAAAGTCACGTTCGATTGGGGTTGCAATGTATTTGCTTCGAACTCACGTCGCACACAAAAAAAAAAATAATTTCGCTCACAACTCAATCTACCATTTTGCGTGACTTACAAACAAACAGACAGACAGACAGACAGACAGACAGACAGACAGACAGAGAATCGGCTATTAATATATAGACTAGCCGCCAAGGCGGCGTCGCTCGCCGCCGATGTTCACCTGCTCTGTATCACTGTATCAATAAACGTCAAATTTCCTTATAAACGGCTCGTACAACTTGTGTTCAACCAGAAGCATATTCGAAGTCACAACCTCTGATAAAAGCAATCTTTTATCAGTGTAACAATACACTCAAAATGTAGAAAGAGAAAACTTCAACTTTTTATTAGCTTTTGTTTTAAAAAAGTTACGCACTCTAACATGGGTGCTATCAAACGTAAGGGGGAAATAGTTTCTCTTCTTAAAAACATCACGACGGAGGAGAGAAAAAAGGCACGTGCTAAATGAATAAATAGAATAAAAAACGTTCGATCAGAACGCTTAACAATTAAAAGAAGAAATTAATTTGTTAAAAGAAAAAAAAATTGTTTTGATATAATACTCTTTTTTTACCTATTGGTTTTTAAACATTTTGATTGCTCAAAAAAAAAGTTCACCCGTCTCAGACAGTCAGGCAAGAGTTAGGCAAACCGAACATATGCTGCCACGTTCTGCCACTGCTGCTTTTTGTCCAAAATATTTAATCAGTTAGTTTCTTTGTATTTAGTTGATGTACTGTTTTCAAAGCCAAGTCAACGTGGAATATAAAACTAACAATAATGATAAAAACAAAACGTTATTCCTATTAGTTCATCAGCCAAAAAAAGTCACGTTCGATTGGGGTTGCAATGTATTTGCTTCGAACTCACGTCGCACACAAAAAAAGAAATAATCTCGCTCACAACTCAATCTACCATTTTGCGTGACAGACAAACAAACAGACAGACAGACAGACAGAGAATCGGCTATTAATATACAGATTAGAAGACAAAAGAATTATACATGCATGAGCTGTTTATAACGTACGTTTTTTTTATAAGAGCTTATGTAGAAAAAAAAACGCGTTTCTTCGAAAAAAAATGTATGTTTTGAATTATAATTTTTTGAAACCGAAAATGAATTCAAACAGATAACTGCCTTTTTTTAACTCGAT
This sequence comes from Turritopsis dohrnii, assembly GCA_027922465.2. Classification (NCBI taxonomy): domain Eukaryota; kingdom Metazoa; phylum Cnidaria; class Hydrozoa; order Anthoathecata; family Oceaniidae; genus Turritopsis; species Turritopsis dohrnii. The sequence goes on along the minus strand of BQMF02000782.1, from coordinate 89,324 downwards.
TTTTGAAAACCTTGATGTTCAAAGACAGAACAGATAGCTAACAAACGTAAAAAGTAATAAGAAAGTCTGATCTGTGCTTTACTGACACGAAAAACATATCTATTTTCAAGTGCAAAAGTTCATTGATTCAGTACCATAAAAGTAACTAAAAGTCCCAGTTTTATGTAGACCTATTTGATTAATATCCATTCCTTCATCAATTAAGTGATAAAATATCAAAGAAAACGTATTTTTTAAATGTATGTGATTGAAAACCTTCGAAAATTCAAAAGGCTGCGTTCGTTCATTAGAATGTATATTGAGTTTTTAGTGGGGACTCGCATACTCTAAATCGTAGGCTAAAAACTGCCGTTTCGGCCGGAGTAGTAGTAGTAGGAGTAGTAGGAGTCCAAGGGTGTTTTAATACGGTATTCGCTTTCGCTGCTACCGTAATAATACTTCAATGAAGAGGTTTTGCCAAGATAAAACCGTGATGGAATTATTTTCCAAATATGTTAACATCACGGATGATCATGAAATTTCAAAAGGTAATATAATAGAGTCATATTAGAGTTTAATTGAAACTTTATTTGTCAAATGCTTCCTTGAAAATACCTTAAGTTTATGAATGTTATTTATAAATAATCTGTATTCAGTTCCACTTTATTTACATTGGTTATTTTGCCACAATGTATATACGGTGGAGACCTTGTAAACAAAGATGTTGCACAACTAAGAACATTAGCCTTGAAGCTTATGATATTAAAACAGTAATACGAAAATTAGAAACAACAAGTGCTATTAACATTGATGACAACTGGCGAGAACTCAACGTTCATAAGAAGCGAGAAATAATCAGGGAAATTGTCAAGATAAGTTGTTAGTAAATGCATGTGTTGTACTTCTTTGAAAAATTTTGTTGGTCTGTTTTACACTTGGTCGTTGTCAGATTTTCAGTTTACACTTGCTTAATGATACTGGATACATTAATGATAGGAAATCAATATCGGATGAAGTCTTTATACATACTTTAAATTTGAATAAATTAACAGCTATTTTTGCTCATAGGCGGTGGGAAAGTTTCATGGAAACTTCCTGCCCCGGATTGGTGGCCAGCTGAAATTTCATTTGGAAATCCCACAGGGCAAAACAAGCTGGCTTCTTCTGATTGTTCTCTGGTCATCGAGGCTTTTATTGCAGAAAATAGAGATTATCTCCTGCCGGAGCACGACATTGATGAAGACTTTGAAGTGGTCAATACAGAGCAGTTTGTTGATGCAGATGAAGTATTTTCAACTTCAAATCGAACGTCATTAAAATACCTTTACACGAGGGTGAGTAGGAGAAATAATCCCTCCTGTTCCTAATTAAAACTATTATTTTTATATCCTTTACACAATCTTATCTCCGTAATATCATAGGAATTTCCAGAAGATCTTTGCATTGAAGTGTGCCAGCAAGTAAAGGAAATGGAAAATCTACAGGCTTTGTTCACACAGCTAGAAAAAAAGTTAGGAAAACTTCAGCAAGAGGCCTTTTGTGAAAAAGTGACTAGGCCAGATAACGTGCAAATTTGGTATGTTATGCTTTTATTAACGTGTTAACAATGTTTCTTCGTCCTGGAGCATGCATCTGTTATGTTTAGGCAAAGAAGTGGTAATCCATTAATTTATCACGAACCAGTTATAACCAAAGGTGATGGAAACTGCCTGTATCGTGCTGTTTCACAGAGTTTATTTGGCGTAGACAAGCACTGGGCGTTTCTGAAGTTGGGATCCTTAGTCACAGCTTCTATAAAAGTTGATGAAATAGTTGACAAGGTAGCAATCGCATTGTATAGTTATGACATTCTTCCAAAAGAAGTGAAAATTCTCCTATACAACCGTAACGACTTACGTTTACTTACTACATAACTCATGTTGACAAACGCTTATACTTTGACAGAACTGCCAATAACAAGACCGTAAAATTATGGTAAGAGCATACATTTTAAAACTTCATGATTTTACGTTTTGTTTAAATCATGCGTTATATAACTTTCCTAAATAATAGATTTTAGCAGACAAGGTACTTGCTGGTAAACTTGGCTTTGTTTGTGGGGACGCGTCAGCGTTTTCAAAATCGTCTATCAGAGATGAATATGTTAAAGAAATCGAATACCATTCTGTAAATGGAAAACCTTCAGGTATAGCTATTAGTAATTGCTACTCTTTAAGCAATAACTCGATGCAAAACGAATTTGCTTTATAGGTGTTTTGCAACTTTACTGGTTGTGTCAGTTTAGTCGCAGTTCAGTAAAGTTATTTCTCCATCGAGATCTGCATGCCCACCAGTATCTTGCTGGAGAATTCCGGTATGATGAAGAAAGCCCTACTTGGGCAATTGTTTCTATACTTGCAACCAGTGAGTGTGTTTTGTTTACTAAAAACATTTTCATTTACAAGGATAGAAATTTTTAGCCAAAGATTTTTGGTAAATAGTTACGCATGATTTTACTGATATGTTTTTTGAAAATGTTTTTTTGAGTTAGGTCACCGATTCAATATGACTAGTGGCGCAAATCACTTCGTTTCATTGCAAAGATGTGAACCATCTATGAATAGGGAGGAATGTTGGGCTGGTATATTCTGTAAAGCCTTCACATGTTCGCACCTTGTGAAGTGTAACTACTGCGAATTATATTATCACGACATATGCGTTCAAGTTGTGTCAAAGGATAAGTACCACTGTGGGTGTCATTTAATTGATAGCGTTAATGAAAGGTTAGCGAGTACACTCCTGCATCTGTTTTCCATAAAATGTAATTTTGCAAGTATTAACTGCATCAAATTAGTATTTAATACTTTTTTATCCCATTTTTAATGTAGAATTAATTGGCTGAACGATCTAGAAGAAGTTGGAGCCTCGTTCCACCGTTTTGAAAAAGACATAATTGTAAGTATTTTGAGATGAGAATATCCTATCAAATAAAAGAACAATGATTTACTTATTACTTCATTTGTTTAGTTGTCGCTTAAAAGTAAGCTCACGTATAAACAACGCTGTGGACGCTTGAATGCGTTCATTCGTTACGTTAAAGGTGATGAAGATGCTTTAATTGAAGTTAATGAGTGGTTTCGAACAGTTGATGAACAAGTGGTAATATAGCTACTTTACCTACCGAGTCTAAGGAATTGTTATGTCAAGAAATTGTCATTAACTTGACAAACTAGACAGTGCAGTGAATAAAAATATTACGCACTTTTGCAAGTGAACATATTCTCTTTAATAATTTGGCTGAAAATTTTGGGCGAGAAAACGACTAATTTCTTGTTACTTTTTCTTTTTCATAGATTGCCCTTATCAAAATGGCCCTGCAAAGTGCCATAAAGCGTTATGATGTCGAATCAATCCTTTGTACATTCTCAAATATAAATAAACAAATCGAGATACTTTATCATGATTACCTCATACCTGAAGTAAGTGTGTTTCTGAAAAATGACTCAAATTGGTTAGTTTGCGTGTTGCCTTAATGTTTTTTCTTTTCTTATAGGCAATTATTATCATCATGAGTAAAAAACTTTCAGCCTCACCATTGATTATAGAGCGCTATTGTTCAAGCAATACCTATTTATTGCTTCAGTAAAGAGAGAGAAGAGAAAGAAGAGAGTCTCAAATCGATGATGAAAAAAAATCTTTTCAATAACAACAATATAAAGATTTCATCGAGTCACAAACAAAATGACGCTGATTTGTCTTTACTATTCCATAGTTAATGTTTCCTTGATAGAACCAGATCATTAAGCACCGCTATTAAATTATTCTACATCCAGATTTTCCTTAAAATTGGAGGTATTTCAATGTTTAGCTCCAATTACAACTAATTTGCCCTTTGTTAGCCAAAAATTGAAAAATTTATAAAGTCGACACTTAATAATTTAGTCCAAAGTTTGCCAGATTTGCACTTTCTTGGCACGAATACGAAAAACCTTTTCATCCATCAGATGTCGTCTTCTTTTAGTTCTTTGCTTTTTTGTTGTTTTTGAAACATTGCTTCTTCTTTGATGGATTGGAAACCATCCTAGTTGAGTTTCATCTATTGTATTTAGCGTATTTATTTAATAACAAACAATAGCTGAAGAACTTTATGATCTTTGTATCCTACTGTTCAGATATTGCGTATTTTTCAGTGCTCCTAACAGCATTTTTCGAAGTTACACAGATGTTTAGTACACCGATAACTATTAGTGTGGAGACACCCATTCTCGTGCTTTAGAATTGCTTTTCTCACCCCCAATGCGCTTTTCGTATTGGAACTTTTCTAACTGCCCTCTGGTTAAAGAGGCTTACTCAATATTTATCACCTCGTGCGCGTTAAGTCCTGTGGCAAGATGGTGAAAGAAAGCTTTAAATATCTTCCAGAGCATAAAATACTTAAATTCCCTTCATACTTCAAATTCCAACTTCATAAGGCATGTTGATAATTCCCACCAACTACCGCCTTAAATTGCCAAAACTTCGTGTGTAATTTCTAGACTGACTTTGACTTTACTAGAATGCACTTGATTGCATGAAATTTTTGCGGCAAGTAAATTTCGCCGTCATTTTAGTTTCACAGGTTTTCCTTTTTTGTCATTCAATTTAGTTTAAAATACAGTTAGCTAATGGTAGTTCACATAGTAGAAAAATATAATACCCGAAATTTTTCATTTCATTATCGCTTTTTTATATATGTATGAAAATCCCGGATTTTCTTTGTATTTTAATAGTTACTAAATCCGGATTTTTCATACACACGGTATTTTCTCGATTAGGAAGGCGCTCTCAAATACAACCCGCAGGTTAGATGAAAAATAGTTACTACAAGCGCAAAAACTTCATGCCATCACTTAATTGTCATCAAAACAAAAGCTAACGGAGAGAAAATAAATTTCGTCTAAACCGAATCGCTCCTAAGACAATGTTAGAAACATCTACTCTAAAACAAAAATAACGAACGGAAATCACGTCATTCCAACTATTTTCAACGCGCATGAGCCATTGAAAGTAGTGCGAAGGCATTTTGTGTAGACAAATTGGATCCGAAACCAGAAGTCAACACAATTAGAAACATGAGATTTTTGAAGAAACTGGGGATGGTATGGAACCATTGGGAGATTTTCTTTGCTGATTGGGAGACCGGGAAAAACAAGTCAAAAGGTCTGTGGTATTAGTTTCTCTGTTGACGGAAACAAATAATTTGTCCGAACCCGGTTGCAAAACCGCGAAATTTTCATGCGAGGAAGCAAAAAATAAGTTTTTGTTGGAATTACTGGATTAGAAAATAACTAATATCCCGTGTAAAGATGTGTTGGATTTTTTCCATTTTGTGTCTGTGTCCCCGTGCGTATCTATGATCAAAAAAGGACAAAAAATAAAATCACGGAATGATGAACAGCAGTTGGTAAAAACCTTCTTTTACAAATTTCAATTTCTAAGTGAATCAAAGTTTCTAATCCGGATACTTTTTATGTTGAAAGTATCCAGAGTAACAATCTTTTACGGATTCACTTCAGCAGACGGATTCACTAGAATTGAATAAGTCAGAGTTTATCGTGTCATGAACAAGCGAGATTATTTGGGCTACGTTTCGACAGCTGCGCTGTCATGAACGGGCAAAAAATGAAATTAGTTTTCGGCTTAATGCGGATCGAGGTGTTGATTATAGGAGCAAAGTACATAAAAATCAACCAATCAGCTATTACTTATTAATTACTAATCAAAGGTAATTAAATTTTATCTACGAAGACTTCCGGACGTAGATGTACCTTTCTAAATGTTCGCAATCATTTAGATGTTATTACGAAAATCCTATAAAAGATTATGTACGACAAGGTATACAACTACTTAACACATCATAAATACTCTAAACAGTTCGGTTTTCAAAAAAATACTTCTACTGAACATGCTATCCTGAAACTAGTAGATGAAATAACTGCTTCTTCTCACAAGGTAAGTTCACTGTTGGTGTATTCAAAGATCTGTCAAAAGCTTTTGATATGGTGGACCACAAACATACTCTTAGAAAAACTTATTTGAGAAATCGAAAACAATATATTGCGTATGGACACGGAAAAATTACAAAATCACTAGATATTACATGTGGAGTTGTAAAGGGTCAATCTTAGGGCCATTACTATTCCTTATATACGTGAATGATCTTTATAAATCCTCTATAAAACTTACACAAGCAAATGTTTGCTGATGATACAAATTTATTTTATTTTATTGCAGAACTTTTTTCAACAATGACGTTAGAGCTTACTAAAGTAGCTGAATGGTTTAAAGCAAATAGGCTGTCGTTAAATATAAGCAAAACAAAGTATTCTATTTTCCATCCGTCTAATAAAAAGAGGTTCATTCCAACGATTATTCCGGAAATGAAATTCGACAATACTTGCATTAAAAGGCAAGCTGTACTTAAATTTCTGGGAGTTCTGTTAGATGAAACCCTTTTATGGAAAAGACAAATCGAAACTGTTACCACTAAAGTTTCTAAATGTATTGGTATATCATATAAGGCAAGATCCTTATTGACGAAACAACTGCTAATGCAACTGTATTATGCGTTTATTTATTCCCACTTATATTATGCAAATATTGCTTGGGCTAGTAGCTACGTCCAAATCAAAATTGTTGCCTTTTAATCGACTTCAAAAACATGCTATGCATGTTATACATTACAAAATGCAAATGAAAATGTTAAACCACTTTTTGACGATCTCAAATCTATCAAATTAACGTTTACCAAATTCTATGTTTTATATGTATAAGTGCAAAACTAAAACTAGGCCATCCACATTTCACGATTTATATAAACTTAAGGTTATGCTCCTCCAGCACTGTGACAACATGGAACAATATTTTCAATACGCGTTTTATCTGACGACCAATTGCTCTTTTAAAGATAAATTGTAAACATATTTCTTAGTATTCCCTCTACGTAATAAATTTTGAAATGTCTCAACGAGAACTAGCATAAAAGTTTCTCAATGATAAGATCCCCTTGATCTTCACCTTGACCTTCTGCTTTTCGTATTGCCGGCAACCATATCTCAGGGAGTTGGTATGAGATACTGTTAATATGATTCCATCGATCAATGCCATTTATTGTCTTTTTCACCCTGGCCGTCCATCGATCTATGAACTATTTATTTTCCCAGTCTATATAGCATGATCTTTATTCCACCTATGGTCCGCTATCTCGTTTTTATCCATATCACCATTTGCGTACGGCCCTCATATGTTCCTGAGCACGTTGCTTAAACTTTCTTTTTGTTTCATCGATGTAAACAGCATCACAATCCTTGCAAGGGATTTCATAGATAATATATTACGCTGATCTTCAAGACTTGGCTGTCGAAACGTAACCCAAATAAACTCGCTTGTTCATGACATGATAATCTCTGGCTTATTCAATAAGAATGGTATATTGATGTAATAGAATAACGAAGACTTTAGTGCTTATCGACCAAATAGCAACACACTAAGAAAATAGCCGGTAAATCACTTGAAGTAATGTTATACTTTTTTTGGCACAATTTTAGGCGTTTTCTTCGTGGAAACAGCAACAAATATCGTAGAAGATCAAGAGAGCCGTCAGCAATTATATTCTATATTTAAGTTATGATTTGGAAATATAGATATTAACTCCAGGAAGGTTTATTCTTCCTTAAATTGAAGGGTTGGAGTGCAGGAGCAGGAATTATAAAAATCCCAAAGAACTCGAGAACTGATAAAAAAAATGCACGAGATCATCTATCCACGGTTAACCTTTGTGACCCGGTATCATCGATCAAATATTTTGATGACGTCATAATATCACCTTATTTATTTTCGGCTCAAACATACATCTTGATCAGTCCAATCCTATGATACCATGTAAAAGTGTGTGGATTGTAAAGGAGGTTTAATGTAACTTTATTTTGTTCCTTGGTTTTTTCTAATGGGATTCCCACGAAAAACCAAAGACTGTTGTATACGCGTTTTCATAATCAGAAATGTTTGATGAATGATTTTGGCTTATCTTTATCTTTCAGTATAATATGAAGGGGGTACGTTCCAGGAAATGACTAAAGAATTTTATACAGTCAAAAGGCATTAGGACTTCAAGTCTTCGTGGTCTTTTCCATCTCTAATTGAGTTTCGATACAGCTTGAAATCATACAATAATCGAAAAACTAACTCGCAATATAAACTGCAGTTCAGATATTATAAAAATTAAATATTATCTTAGCTGAGTGCCTATATACATTGCATTATTATCTATCTATATATTAATAGCCGATTCTCCGTCTGTCTGTTTGTTTGTTTGTTCGTTTGTAAGTCACGCAAAATGGTAGATTGAGTTGTGAGCGAAATTATTTCTTTTTTTGTGTGCGACGTGATTTTGAAGCAAATACATTGCAACCCCAATCGAACGTGACTTTTTTTGGCTGATGAACTAATAGGAATAACGTTTTGTTTTTATTATTATTGTTAGTTTTATATTCCAAGGACTACGTTGACTACGTTGGTTTTGAAAACAATACATCAACTAAATACAAAGAAACTAACTGATTAAACAGTTTGGACAAAAAGTAGCAGTGGCAGAACGTGGCAGCATGTTTGCCAGTGTATCCAAATGTATCCTTGCCTGACTGTCTGAGACGGGTAAACTTTTTTTCGAGCAATCAAAATGTTTAAAAACTGATAGGTAAAAAAAGAGTATCATGAAACAAAATATTTTTTTGCTTTTCTTTTAATAATTTAATTTCTTTTTTTTAATTGTTATGCGCTTCAGATCGAACGTTTTTTTTATTCACTTTATTCATTTAGCACGTGCCTTTTTTTCTCTCCTCCCGTGTGATCCTTTTAAGAAGAGAAACCATTTCCCCCTTACGTTTGATAGCACCCATGTTAGAGCGCGTAACTTTATTAAAACAAAAGCTAATAAAAAGTTGAAGTTTTCTCTCTCTACGTTTTGAGTGTATTGTTACACTGATAAAAGATTGGTTTTACCAGAGGTTGTGACTTCGAATCGTTGAACACAAGTTGTACGAGCCGTTTATAAGGAAATTTGACGTTTATTGATACAGTGATACAGAGCAGGTGGACATGGGCGGCGAGCGACGCCGCCTTGGCGGCTAGTATTATATAATCGTGTTATTATCGCACATCACTATTTTTTCCTTTTAATCAACTTCCAGTAACCGTTACGGGAGTTACTTTGCAGTGAACTCCAGTTTATTTAAATAAACATGGCGTATATTGCGAAGTATTTGGTCGAGCTACTAAATCTCTTATGAGAAACTTCAGGCAATTGAGCGTTCTAACTATCAGGAATCTACTGTTGTCAAATCACGTTTTTTAATTGTAAACTGAAATAGTTCATTAGAACCGTATTTCATAAAAACCCTTTGCGAGCTGATAACGTTAAACTGGCATGGTTTGAAATTTTTTCATTGAATTCTAGACATAGTTTGAAAAGAAAGGACCTTGTTTCCTTAAAATAGACAAATAGTCCTATATAATAATAAACATAACTTCAAGGTTGAAGTTTTCATTGAATTATTCCAGGTGACAACAATTTGAAGACGTTACAAACTATAACTACTGTGACCTACAGGTATATCATACATAAAATCACTCATCATTATGCTAAATACTTTGTAGTAAAAGCAAGTTTCTATCGTATATCGGCTAGAGCAAAGCACTTGTTAGATAAAAGATCGGGAAAAGGGGGCAACGACACCGTTTATCACTGAAGCATAATGAGATATAGAGAAGAGGAATAAGTAACTATCATTCTCAAATTGTACGAACGATAAACACAAAACTAGTGAACAATTTCGCTATACAATACAAGTTCCCAATGACTGAAAATAAGTTTTAAAGAAACAATAAATGGATCATATAAGTGCAGAAACATTTCTTTTAATTTGCCCTTCTTTCAAATTATTTCTATGCCAAAAAAACAAAACGCAATGATTCTTGAAGTTTTCTGGTGTCATGTAAGACAACTGCGTCTTGAGCTTTTTTGTTGTCGAGTTTTGTTGTTCATTCACCTCGCTGTTAACTCGTGCTAATGTAGGATAGTTACGAATATTGTAACTCTCTGAACATCCTACAACGCAAACATGTGGTACCAGATTAATGTTAAATTATGTATATATACATACACACATATTGGAAAACTAGTCGACTCCTTTCTACTTCAATGTCCAATGGAAAAACTTATTAGAGTGAGCAAACAAACTGCTACCGTTTCAACATTAGAGTGGAGCATACTCTTTCCGTTACTTTACCTGGATCAAAGCAAGTGGAAATAGAAAGTCTCTCCGATGCCTTTTGAATCGCTCCAATAGCATTCCGGTAAAGTGGGAAAATGGTCTGACTAATAAAATTCTTTACCTGAATGATTATACCAATGGAATCTATCCACAACAAATATGGTATCTTTAAAGAAAGCTGGGTCTCTATTTAAGCAATAGACGTGCAGGTTGCAAGCGTTATCATAAATGATTACAGATGGTGCTGACAAATAAATATACAAAATCACAATAATAATAATAGCACGCACACATTTAAATGCTCTCGAACCAAAGATTAAATAGATAAAAGTACTTATTCACCTTTCTTAAATCGAGTTCTGTAAATTGTGAAAGGAACATTGACAGATTCTGATGACTCCTTGGCTTCAAAACCATAGCATACTCCTAAATAATAACCAAGAGTAAATATTTATAAAAAAGTACAAAATAATGATAATGATCAATAAAAAATATTTAAATTCCAATGTATGAATGAGTAGATTTAAGTTCGCTAACCATGGATGCAGTACACTGTAAATATCCCGGAAGTTAAATGTTTGTGACTTGTATATTTCTTAGAACATAGTTTTTCTTCTTTGTTCTTATCCATAGCAAAATTTCCACGGCGTCTTACCATAGGTAAAGATGGAAAAAAAGATAGGAAGTGGCTTTCTAGATTGCATACATTATCAGGAATGTTATTAACTGAAAATGTTCGCCGAGAAATTCCGATAAGGTAATAAACAACTGGTTTCCATTCCAACGGTAAACGAAGACTGTCAATGCTCACAAGAAGTTTATAAAACATAGGAAGTCTTTGATATAATTCGGACATTCTGGAGGACTGGGTTTTAAAACCTGTTTGGAAGATGGCATCAAGAATATTAAAATTGTCGTCAGAACATGGAAGGTAAGAACAAACTGGTGATGATGAACCAAGGCATTTGAAAAACATCAAAATACCAACAGGAATAGCTCCTTTGTATTTGTCTGCTGTCCAAAGAAAGGCTTCATGAATTTCAGGATAGTGTGATAAATCCTGACTTATCTTTTGCGATGTTTTCTGGGGAGAATTACACCATTGCGTCAAGCGCCTTCTAACGTCTAGTGAATTTATCGCCACCCTCATTTTATGTTCTCTATAGAAGAATTGTTCCAATAACATCGAAATGAATGTACAGATACGCGCGTACGTTTTGTGAGTTTTGTATTTCAAACCAAATTACTTACGACATTCGAGGAATTACAGTTAACGTTTCGGATAGGCTCTTGTCTTTGAATGCAGCATGCGCAAATTTTCTTTGGAATCCTAAGCTGGTTGCATCGCAAACAACAATACTTGGTTCTCTTCCGCAAAGGCTGCATTGGAAACCCACCGAAAAATCGATATCCAGCAGGCTGATAAAAGAATACCACGACATTCGCCAATTATCGTAATTGAAAGAGCTAGAAGGTAGTTCAATACCACACAAATCTTTCTGTCTGTTCTTCCAAACCTTGTAGTATCCAACAAGAGTCACGCTAAAAGTTAAATCAGTTAGTTGAAAATTATAAAATGCAGCCATGTATCATTCTTAACAAAAAAACAAGTTTTTAAAATTAATATACCCTTTTCGAAACAAAAGATACTAATTCACAAGAGAAATTACCCATTGCCCATTAGAAAGTGATGTAAGTAATCTCGAAGCATTAAATGAGTAATGCATATATTTTCGAGATGTAATATTGCCTGTACAAAACCATCAAATATTGTTGTTGCCTCGCAACTGTCCCTTTTGCAAGCATGTTTGTACACTGAAATGAAGAGATTCAGAATTTATATGCAGTTTTATACAGTTTGTTTCATAACAAACAATACACCAAAATAAACAATTCGGCTTAGCATTATATTATAATGATATAACGTTCACTTACCAATACATTTATGTACTTCATTCATGGTGACCAGTTCGGTAACTTTAGAATCAACGTGATTCTCTTCATCAATGAGGTGACCACCAGGATCAGTGCATGGTTCCAAAAACAAGTCACCATTAAGCACTAAGTAATTCTCATTGGAAATAGTGGTGAAATTTTTGTTCGTCGTTGTAAAGCGTAAAGCATCTTTGTACTTACCATTTGGTGTGAATGGTATTTTATTGACAGAAATTTTATTTGATTTTCTTTTAGTTCTTGGCCCATAACTGATTGTCTCAAAAAACTCAGAAACACATGCAGGTGTTGCAGACTCGGAAAGATCGAACTTTTTAATTGATCTTAAGTGCATACAATTATTCACTGAGCAAGTAAAACATTTTAATCCTGCGAAGTCAGTACCCACCACACCAACGATTTTATCTACTATGATAACCAGTTTACTTGTATCAAAAGATAAATTGCATATTAATGGCTAAAAAAGAATTGACGCATAACGATATAGGTGTACTAGCAAAGTACTACTACTAGTTCAATTTTATTACACATACACATTCTGTATCTTTGCTGAAACTTTCAACAGACTCTGATTTTTCTTCAAAATAAACTAAACAGAAATTCAAGAAAATTTCACATTAATTTTATTAAGTTGTTTACTTCATTTTTAGACACAAGATGTGATTTGAAGTTGAGATACTGTAGATTCAAATACATTGAGTTAGAGAAAAACAAACAAGATTTTACAATCAATGATATCAGAACCAATTTCTTTAATGACTTGAACATGGAGACACTGATCATTCCCTACAAACAGTTTAAACCGTAATAATTAAAACTTTCTTAGAGAGATAAGCAAAAAGTAATTGAGGTTTCAGTTAATTGTATCATACTTTGATATGGTTCTGAGACAGTATTAGGTAGATTTTTGAGAAACTCTTGTCTTTCAATGTCACAAGAGCATGATCGAACACACTGGATACCATCACTTATTGTACCATCTGAAACCATTTCAAGATCAAACCAATGCTCCAATGAAATGACAATTCGATTAAACTAAGAATTTTACAAGTTATTATGACAATGAAATAATTCAATAATGTAAATGAAGAGATAGTTTGTTATTATTGTAAATGTATTTACCATCAGCTCTTTTCTTTCTTCATTGTAATCAGGAAGAATTATAACTGATCGATCTCCATAGACATCATGGTATCCACCTGCTTTAACCAACTCTAGCCCATAAACCTTGATATCAGGCAATACCTACAATATGAAATTTCAAATAATTGCTTAAACCATAACATTTTCTATATTAACATAAATTCATTTACGTATGATCCTGTATTGTCTTCAGGATAAATTGATCCCTGTTTGGCTATGTCAGCCTGAACTGATACCACACTATCACATTCCTCACTAGTGTTGTCAAGAAATGATGGAGGAACATCTTCTGTAGCCTTTTTCCCAGAATTCTGAGGCTTCATCCTGTGTTTGACAGCTCGCTTTGGTACCACTGGTGCTGCATGCAATTTCTTTGGAATTCTGAATTTAGGCATTTCCTTGTTGACCACAAATTATAAGCACACCACAGAACTAAAAAAAGAGTTAGATGTTGTGCTTCATAAATGACAGTGATCAAATTACTTCCAATAAACTGGTTTTTGAAAATCTTTCAATTCAATGCATTAACAGGATTTTGGGTGAAGTGACACTCATTCAATATACATGTACTTTCACTTAAACCATGTACATGTATATACATAAATCCATATAAACACTTCAGCTCAAAGTGAAATATCTGAAATATCTACAGACTGAAGACTGCTTTTTTGATATTGGGTTGCTCAAAGCAAAATGTTTTATATTCAATATCTAAAATTTTTTGATACTCATATTCGTAGTTAATATTTTGATGTTTCCTATTTTCCATGTTGTTTGAACTTTCAAACATTTATACATAAACATTTAAAAACAAAAAAGGGAATATAAAGTAGAAATATTAGCAAGGGAGCAATTCCATAAATAATATTAAATAGTATGACGCATGTGGTGAAACGATTTAAATAAGACATAAAAACAACAGCATTTTAACACAAGCTTTGGAGATTTACTCTGATTTGTCAGAATATTTTTTTAAACTATAAAAATCCTGTTTTATTATATCCATTATAAAGTTTTCTCATTTTTCTTAATCATAATAAAAGTTTTCAGGATATCTTATTATACTAATTCGCAATTGTGCATCCCACTTTTATTTTAGAGAGTGATATATTTGGTTTTTTTTGCACGGTCAAAACCTTCTTATTTTTTCCCTTTTCGTCGTAAAACCACGTCAAAGCGAGAGAGGTTTTTTTGATTTTCCGCGATTAGTATATGCTATTATTATATTATATTATTATATTATATTAGTATATGCTCCTCCTGACTGACGAAGAAACACAGGTTTGTATGCACGAAGGTATGTTAAACTTTTAATAAAAGAACACGGGTGTAAGTGAGTTAGTTGTTTGTTTACAATGAAAAATCATATTTAGATATACAGAAGAAGTGCAGTGAAGTTTTTAAAAATTAGCTGCAGAAAGATCGAACGAACAAAAGGTATTATTATAAAACTTTTATTTTGGATTAATAAAAGAACAAGTTAGGTATATATGTTGTTTGTTTACGTTATAGTTATCAAATATCGCTATACAGAAGAAAGTGTAGTGAAGAAATGCAGAACAAAATGATGTTTATTTACACAGTAAGGAATGGTTTTAATTTAGTTTTGAAAGATTAAATACTATAGCTTTGAATAGATATCTTATTATATGAGTTCTTTCGTTTAGTTTATATGCTACTGGATGAAAAACGAAGACGAGAGTAATTTGTTTTGGTAACGCGCGCTATTATTATTTTTATAGTTAGCAAAGAAGATTTGATTTGATTTATTTATTTACAGATCAATTAAAAATGGTCCCACAGCTATGACTGTTTTCCTTTCTCATGGCTGTGGAAGTAGGGAACGTGTTATGCTGTCAAATTGTATCTATTGACGATGTTTGATGCTTTGTGCCAGCCATTTATGCCTTTTGTTTTGGTTTGCTTAAATATGGTTGCAGTAGTAGTAAGTATTGTAGCTGTTCTTTACTGAAATCTTTTTCTTTTAGGTCAGAAAAGAAAAAGTGTAGCTATTTATAAACGAAATTTATAAATGTATAAATGAAACACATGGTATGTTGAGAAGGTTATTTAAGAGAAGAATGGATTATTGTATTTCATTGCAATTGTACTACAAAAAAGAAGCATTGCTGGGGTATATTTTTCTTCAGTTTATATTTGTTTACGTCATTCATTATTTTGTGTTATGTTAGTTGCTACATACATACTTGCTAGGTATATAAGTTTAGCATTATGTTTTTATTTGTTGCTTTTAATATCTTCTGGGTATTCAATTATGGTTTTGGTCAAAGTAGGGCATTTTGTTGTTTCAATCATTTTTATTAATTTGATGTTTGGTTGTGTATCCAGGTAAAAGTCTTTATTCTGTTCAGCTCCAGTGTTGAGTGAACCCGTATTGACTCACAGTATCGGTTGACTTTATAGACCAAATTTTGTTTTTAATTGTTATCTTTAGGATAAATGCCTACTTGAATTTTCTTTTTGTTTTTTTCTTTCTTTTTGTTTTGTTTATTTCAATATTGTTATAGCATGATTAGGTTTTCGGTATTACAATTGAAGTATATATTAATTTTTTAGGTAATAATAAAAAAGCATAAAGAAATGAAACTCATGGTTTTAATCATGACGTTGATGGTTTTGGGAAGAACAGACTATCATTTCAAAAATTCATTAATGGTTGCAGTCCAGTAGTAACTTTGGAACAAAAGAAAAAGTTGGAAGGTATCATTTTTGTAATGTTATTCAATGTTTGGTTTTGTATGTCTGGGTAAACGGTTCTGTGTTATATATGGCATTTTTTTACATTAAATTTACTTCTCTTCTGCGCATGAATATATATTCTGAGCCATGTTGCTATTTGTTTTTGTTTTAAATTTTCTGAATGTAAGAAATGAATTAAAAAATTAATGCCTGAAAAGAAACTTTTACAAGAGTTAAATTCTGCGACACAACGCATACTGAACATGAGTGGCGAGCGACGCCGCCTGGGCGGCTAGTAAATAATTATAATACACATTTATAGCATTTTCAGAAAGCATAAAACCTTTCTTACGAACAACTTTTTTCAAGAAGTGGAAGCGAGAATATAAAAATTAAAACTCCATGTAACTGGCAAATCATAATGAAAGTTTTCAGGATATATATAAATAATTGTATATAATACACATTTATAGCATTTTCAGAAAGCATAAAACCTTTCTTACGAACAACTTTTTTCAAGAAGTGGAAGCGAGAATATAAAAATTTAAACTCCATGTATATATATAACTGGGAAACATTCGTGTAACATTCTCTTTATACAGCTTTTGACGTACATAACAAGTTAATATATATATATCACATTCAAACTGTTGCAATGGAATTTAAAGTTCATAACCAATGTTTTTGATATCTTAGTAATCATAAAATTTATAGCTGCTAATAAAATTTCACATTATTCAGGCAATTTCTCGATTTGCTGGGAATTTTAATAAAAGTAGGAGCTTCAACCAATATTCCTGAAAATGCTATATATACTAATTCCATGGTCTCAAGTTTTTGAATTTTCACTAGGATAAATCGGATCCATGGTTTTCATCCAACTTTCTTAAAAGAAAATAAAATAAAATCTTGAGAAGATCATTTGAATTGAATTGAATTGAATTGAAAATATTTATATATTCATTTCACAAGAAGCAGACAACCTTCATAGCAGAGCTAAACAGAGGAGGTTGCCACCAAAACAGAAAAATTATAATTTCTAGAAATATAAGAAACACCAAAAGAAAAAAATACATTTTCTATGAATAAAAACAAACAAACGAAAAAACAAGTTCTGAGATAATAACATAATTATGACATTCACTTATCTGCTAAAAAAAATTTAAGGAAATTATATACTAGGTGAAACTTCAACAATTAAGATAGGAGTCAAGATATGAGAGATTTAAGTCTTGAGTACCTCATTTCTGTTAGATTAGTGTTGGAATTACAGAGCTGGATATTGTTCGACCATTGAGTGGCAAGCCTCCTTCAGGAATTAGTCCAATTGTGTGTGTCTTGTAGCACTTAAGTTTAAGAAGGAAGCCCCACACAAGAGTCCTGGTTCCAAAACGGTTATATGTTAACGATTTTGTTAACATATGGGCAGCAATTTTACATATTGTTAATGAAATTTAAAAGGAATTTAGAGCCATACAAAAACATAAAAACCCAATTCTTTTTATTTTTTAAGGCTGTTTTTATCAAGAAAACCTGCTGTGGGTGCTGTTTGTGTTTAATTTTGTTTTGTGAAATTGCAGCTGATAGAAAGTTGCCAATACTTGAGACATGAGTATCAATCTCAAAAAATATATAAAAATTACATTAGGAAAGTCCAAACCGAAAGAGGAGAACTACATATTTTGGAAATCCAAGGGGCGAATATTCAATAATATTCAGTGTGTATATATATACATAAGTTTATTTACGTGGAATTTTGGGGCACTTAAGGCTTAACAACCCTAGCCTATTTATTAAGCTGCGCTAAATAATAAATTGCTAGTGGTTCTTCAGAAAAGTAACTAAAAGTACTCACTAGCCCCTCCAAGAAAGCAATATAAAATGAATTACTTGCAACGGTCACTATCGCAAATTCAACATCATTATACGTTACAGAATCTCTCAAAAAGGCTTGTTATGTACATGCATCTAAAATTAAGAAACAACTGTAGCTATTTATTTGAGTTACAGGCGGCCAGGAGAGGAAGGAATGATAAAACATGAGAAAAAACAAATCACATCTGTACCGCCATTATGAAAATACATTCACGAGTGACATCAAAACAAAGACGACATACAGATATCCACCTTGCAATTTGCCGTTCTGCCTTGGTTTTCGACTTTGGTTTTTAGAGAGATTCCGACTGATTTTATACCTCAATCGTGAATATTACTGACATGAGAAAGAGGCAAGGAATTACATTACAAGGTTTTCTTACCATCATCAATTAAAAGGCTGTTCTTTGCAACAACTCGGTGAATCTGTATGTTATAGTATTTTCGAAAACTTACTAGCTGTATCTTTGATTACAAATCAAACAAAAAAATAAATGACAACATCAAGTCTTTACTAAGATCTCATCTCATCTACCCGTGTACAAAAATTTTATTTTATCTCATTTATTATTATGTTATCTCATTTCCCATACTATCCCAGCCGGCACATTCATTAAAAAATCTCTGTGAAGGAGTGCATTTCTATAGACATCTGCACACAATTTCAACAAAAATGCTCTCCGTCACAGTGACTTTTTGACGATAGTTTATCTAACTACATGCTACTTTTATCTACCTATTTCCAATCTCGAACCCAGGATCTCTTATCTTTTCGATATACGGATAGGCCGCTATCCGTATATCGTAAAGGCAAGAAACCCTGGATCCGAGGTTGACCTATTTCACATTGATTGTACAGGATTATATAAACTATATAAACCATTTTTGTTTCTTGTAACTGAAAAAAATATCATATCCAACCGAACAACTTAGAAGGTTGGGAACAAAGTGGAAGGTGGGCAGAAGTCCACATTAAAGACTGTTGCATGAAATATTTTAGCTCCAACGATATGGTATATGCATTAATTTATAAGAAATTTTGAAAGTTAGAATCAAAGATTAATGGTGAGTTTGATCTATGGAAGTTAAAGCTATTATTAGTCAGCGGCTTTAGCCAGATGACTATTGGAATAGGGTTTCGTCGTCGTCGTCGTCGTCTATGATTTTTTTATTAAAAATATCTACGAAGGAGTGTCGTCTAATGGATTTTTATACTGAACACGTTTCATTTTAAGCTTGATCTCCGGCAAAACTTTCTATTATGTCATGGTGTTATGTTTTGATACTCTAGGGAATGAATTAATGAATAAAATTATTTTTAAAAAAGCATTAAAGAACTTGATCTGCTTTATAATAATATTGTTAAATTTATTGAACACATGTGAGCTCTAGAAAAATAATTCTGGATCAGAAAAGGTCATTCTGTAATTGTTTGGAAGTCTTACAGTCATTCGCAGGAATACTTGTGGCTGTTAGGGCATCTTGTTGTTCTTTCTCTGGTCAGTACTGTTCAAGTGAATGATGAAAAGATTTTGCAAGATTAACAAAAATGCCGCTGACTTGCTGCCGTAATCGGCTGCATTTTTATAAATTAAATTTCTTTAATTAACTTCTTAAGTTAATTAACCGCCAATTCAAATCAACTTTAGATGTATAAAAGAAAAGTAATCATTCTTGCTTGCTCAATTTTATCTCGTCATCGTAATCATAATTGAATTCATAAAGGTAACAAGAAATAAAAGGAAGAGTTTGTATATTCTTACAACAGTTATCGCCAGTGGTTAAAGTAATCGGACAGCAAGTAATTACAACATTGCATTGTTTATATTAGGGAGATTATGGAAACCAGGATATGGCAATGGCTTTTTTCTCAATTTAAAAGTAGACATTCGCTTGTGTATTTCATAGGATTTTGCGTAGTATTGTCTCGCGAGCAAAATTTTGTTTGTTTGGTTAAAGATCCTCTCTGAGATATTTGTTGATTGAGTCAGTCGGTCTAAATACAAAACATAACGAAAACAAGAAAGAAAACGTTTTTAATAAGGCTTAACAAGTCATGGGAAAATATGCGGGTATGATCCGAAGTTGAAACAAGAGGCCCTTAGGCCTTAAGGTCAGCGCAAAATAAGACTAAGAAATTAAAAGCAATTGCAATATTCTTTAGATTATTATATAATGAAGGCTTGCCTTTAAGAATTAATGCTAGGAATCAAAGTTTCTGATTTTGAACCGAAAAAGTTACAGATAACAAACTGACTCACTTAACACCTACAGGGGAAATGAAAAATCAGAAGGGAGAAATAAACACTATTCCAAACATGTACAATTTCAAGCAGTCTAATATTCGTCATCATGAAGTTCAAATCCAAAAGTTGTATGAAATTTTCAGGTACACATTTCGAAGATCAACTTTGCTAATGCTCGTGAAATGCACGTATGAATGTCCTGATTACCATGCATTATAACATAATCAGAAACCATTGACATTTTTTTTACAAAAAGTGCTAGGATCAGATCTTAGTAATATAAACAATCTAAGCAAAATCATTGTGTTGATGTGAGTGTATCGAACACCTTGAAAATCTCGGTAGACTGGGTAGGACATAAATAGCTTTCTTAAATTTGTTTATATAAAAAATCTACTGTATTCTCATGCCTCTGTAATACGTGTTTTTAAAATTTTATACAGAAAATGCTCTAATAGTAACATGCTCTTACATGGTATTGTAATAATGGCAGTTATTCAAAACAGTAACATAAAAAAAGTAGTAATTGGGTAAAACTATGAATTTCCTGTTGATTGAAACATGATTTAGGAAAACTTGCCTACTTAGATTCCCCTCTACCGTTTCACTAAAGAAAAGGAATACACTTTCAAAAAAATTACAAACAAACTTTATATGATAATCATACAAACTAACAATAAAGCATATGACTGTGAAAGGGCACCTAAATAGCAGGAAATGTTATTAAAACATGTTTGAATTCAAACACTTTTGGTCACCAATCATATATAATATCATATATAAACAAATCTGCAGAAATTTCAGTATATATCAATTATCTTCAAATGACTGTTCTTTCCAATAGCAATAAAATGCCATCATCTATAAAATTACTACCTCTAAAGTAGTAAAGTATATTTTTTTTGAAATATACAGGTTATTGTGATCATCAGAATTATATAATAAAGTTTTATTCAGCAGAGAGGAATATAAATAGAATGATATATTCTTTCTCCTTTTATATTACGACAAATTATTCTTTAAGTTAATGTGATTATTATGCAAGTTTAGTTGCTAGCAATAATGAATAACAAAACTCCTTTTATATATAGACGCCTTACCAAGTGACGTAATGTTTAAACGCAAGCATTCTTTACTTGAAAATTGTTATGTATATAATAGGTTTCATCATAGAATACTATTGATCAAGTCATTTTCCTGTGAGCATGTGCATGTAGCAGGAAACAAAACATTATTATTATACATTTCAAACTGTGACCCATAAAGACAATGAAAACTCAAGAAAGTCAAAGTAGAGTATATGTATACCTTATTTGCGGAAGGAATATGTTCGGAACAAATCTTTGTGTTATTCTTGCAGATTTGGCCTAAATTTGAAAAAATTTATTCCGCAAACTTATTTGTTTCTCATATCCACAGAAATTTATTCCGCAAAGTAATTTGCATAAAAAGTCATTTTTCTTATCATTTTGTTTGTAAGTCTTGAATTGACATGGAAAAGGTGAAAGGAGCATGAGAGTACACTTTTTTGTATGTATTAGAAGAACAACGGTTGTATATCATGAAACTAATATTTTTTAATCTGATACCCTGTTGTGCCTGAACCTTTTTGTTGCTTCAATTTCTGAAATCTGCAAAAATAAATTCTGCAAATTCATAATATACTAGTATCTCGCGTAAAAGTTTTTTACGGCTTTAATTTCGAAAAGGATGTGCAAGAATCCCACATTCCCGTGTGCGAACCCCGTGACGAAAATTTCAATTACAGAATTGGGACTGGAAAATGTACCCAGGTTGTAGAGCTTGAAAAACTGAGCAAAAAAATGTATGGGATCGTTTCGCTACGACCAACCGTTGCAGAGATATCGTCAGTCAAAGATTTTAATGACGTCATAGCCGCAGTACCAAATAAAATTTTGACCCAAATGTTGCGTCACCCCATCACCCGTGTTGCCGACCCTAAAAAACGTCAGTTATCGCTATTGGTTCTCGAGATATTTCCCCAAAAACGCCGCGTTCGATTGGGGATGCAATGCAATGGCTCCACCGTGATACGACAAAAATAACTGACGTCACGCCGCGTGCTATTATACTAATCGTCAATTATCAATGGTCTAACGAAAAAATGACCACGATTAAGAAGATTTTGACCGTAAATTTAGAAAAAACACAACACTCTCTAAAATAAAAGTGGTATGCACAACGCGGATTAGTATATACTAGTATCCCGGGTAAAAACTTTTTACCGAACTTAACTTCGAAAAGGTTGGGTCAAAATCGCCTTTCCCGTGAACAATTCCCGTGACGAAAATTTCAATTTAGGAATTGGAAACCGAAAATGTAACCATGTTGTAGAGCTCGAAAAACTGTTCAAAAAAATGTATGGGATCGTTTCGCTACGACCAACCGTTAGAGAGATATCGCTGATCAAAGATTTCGATGACGTCATAGCCGCAGTACCAAATAAAATTTGGGCCCAGATGTTGCGTCACCCGGTCACCCGTATCGCGGACCCTAAAAAACGTCAGTTATCCCTATTGGTTCTCGAGATATTTCCCCAAAAACGTCGTGTTCGATTGGGGATGCAATGCAATGATCCCCCGTGATCATAAAAAAACTGACGTCAAATGATGCCACGTGCTTTTGGAATGATCGTGAAAAAAGTGTCTCTCGCATCTACGTGGTTTTACGCGCACATAAGAGGACGATGACCGTAAATTTAAACTAAATATATCACTCTCTAAAATAAAAGTGGTATGCACAACGCGGATTATTATAATAAGATAGTATCCCGGGTAAAAACTTTTTACCGAACTTAACTTTGAAAACATTAGGTCAAATCTGCCATCCTGTGGTACGTACGCGTCACTCGCCACCCATGTTCAGTATGCGTTGTGTCACAGAATTTAACTCGTGTATATAAAAGTTTCTTTTCAGGCATTAATTTGTTATTACATTCAGAAGATTAAAAACAGAAACAAATAGCAACATGGCTCAGAATAATATATTTATACGCAGAAGAGAAGTAACTTTAATGTAAAAAAAATGGCAATATATAACACAGAACTGTTTACCCAGACATACGAAACCAAACATTGAATAACATTACAAAATGTGAATTGAAAACAAATTGATACCTTCCAACTGTGTTTCTTTCGTGCGGAAGTTACATTATACAGCAACCATTAATGAATTTTTGAAACGATATATAGTCTGTTCTTCCCAAAACCATCAACGTCATGATTAAAACCATGAGTTTCATTTCTTTATGCTTTTTTTTATTATTACCTAAAAAATTAATACTTGAATTGTAATACCGAAAACCTAATCATGCTATAAGAATATTGAAATAAACAACAACAACAAAAAGTGAAATTCAACTACGCATTTATCCTTAAAACAAAAATTTACCCAGAAGATAAAAAGTCACAAATAAAATCATAATGCCAAACTTATATATATACCCAGGTACGTAAACGATTACCATAACACAAAATAATGCATAAACATTTCATTGCACAGTAATAACTAATGAACTTCTTAAATACATAATCCATTCACATCTACCTTATGAATAATAATCAAAAACACAAACGTGATGACAGAATTTATATATCTAAAGAGTTTATAAAAAATTGAAAACAACCACATTTTTAATCTGAGTTAAAATCTCCTCTGGCTAATTCACAACAGTTAAACAACCCTTTATTCTTATTTATCCAGCATACCAACTGTGTTATAACTAAATAGATTTATACTATTTTAACTTTAGCTGAACTTTAAACAAAATGGGATACCTTTCACTGCCAATTCACATGTTAGTAAACTAAACAGCATTGATCATCTTCTGTAGACATTTTCAAACACTTCTAAACTCTTTACTTCTATATTCATACCTATAAACAAATTACTAATACTTTATTTACTTTCCAGCACAAACATACATAGGTATTTATAAAACACTTTCGCTACCATTTTTTTTAAGTGAAATACATAAAACTGCTCTCTTCGTTTGGAAAAACTGCTAAACTTTCTGTATTTTCCAGTAGATTTTGTACTTTTTGGCAGGCAGACAAAAGCATCAAGCATCGATATAAATTAGATACAATAGATACAATCAGACAGCATAACACATTCCCCACTTCCACAGCGTCATGAGAAATAAAAACATTCATAGCTGTAGGACCATTTTTAAAGTAATAATAGCGCGCGTTACCAAAACAAATTTCTCTCGGCTTCCTTTTCATCCAGCAGCATATACACATTCTAAACGACAGAATAACTAAGACATCCACTCAAAGCTATTTTAATTAATCTTTCAAAACTAAATTAAAACCATTCCTTACTGTGTAAATAAACATGAAACTGCATTTCTCCACTGCACTTTCTTCTGTATAGCGATATTTGATAACTAAAACGTAAACAAACATTTAAAAACCTGTTCTTTTATTAATCTAAATTATTAAACAATAAAAGTCTTATCGTTCTGCACAGCCAATTTTTAAAAACTTCGCTGCACTTCTTCTGTATAAAAGTTTTATAATAATACCTTTTGTTCGTTCGATCTTTCTGCAGCTAATTTTTAAAAACTTCACTGCACTTCTTCTGTATATCTAAATATGATTTTTCATTGTAAACAAACGATAATAAAACGTTTTATAATAATAACAATACCTTCGTGCATACAAACCTGTGTTTCTTCATCAGTTCTTTCGTCGATTTGCTGCCTAAAACAATCAAATTTAAATCAAAATATTCGTATACAAAAAGAAACACGTCTTCTTCGCGAAGTTTCTTGCTCACGAAATGATCGTTGACAAATTTCGAACGATTAACATTGCATTGCTCGCACTCCTCCAAAGACGTTTTTCGGCTGATTTCCACTGCGCAAGCCAAAAATAACAAAACGGAGGAGCATATACTAATCGCGAAAAATCAAAAAAATCACTCTCGCTTTGGCGTGGTTTTACGACGAAAAGGGAAAAAATAAGAAGGTTTTGACCGTGCAAAAAAAGTAAATACGTCACTCTCTAAAATAAAAGTGGGATGCACAATCGCGGATTATTATAATAAGATAGACTAGTATCCCGGGTAAAAACTTTTTACCGAACTTAACTTCGAAAGCATTAGGTCAAATCCACCATTCCCGTGTACGAACCCTGTGACGAAAAAATAAATCATAGAATCGCAACTCAAAAACATCCCAGGAGGCGTCGTTCGCCACCCATGTTTAGTATGCGTTGTGTCGCAGAATTTAACTCTTGCAAAAGTTTCTTTTCAGGCATTAATTTTTTAATTCATTTCTTACATTCAGAAAATTTAAAACAGAAACAAATAGCAACATGGCTCAGAATATATATTCATACGCAGAAGAGAAGTAACTTTAATGTAAAAGTATGCAATATATAACACAGAACCGTTTACTAAGACATACAAAACCAAACATTGAATAACATTACAAAAATGATACCTTCCAACTTTTTCTTTTGTTCAAAAGTTACTTCTGGACTGCAACCATTAATGAATTTTTGAAATGATATAGTTAGTTCTTCCCAAAACCATCAACATCATGATTAAAACCATGAGTTTCTTTATGCTTTTTTTATTATTGCCTAAAAGAATAATGTTTCAATTGTAATACCGAAAAAAAAAAAGAAACAAAAAAAAAAAAGGAAATTCAAGTACGTATTTATCCTAAAAACAATAACTAAGAAGAAAAATTTACACAAAAGATAAAAAGTCGTGTTCTTTTATTATAAGAGTAAAAGTTTAGCAATAAACACGATAATAAAACGTTTTATAATAATAACAATACCTTCGTGCATACAAACCTGTGTTTCTTCGTCAGTTCTTTCGTCGATTTGCTGCCTAAAACAATGAAATTTAAATTAAAATATTCGTATACAAAAAGAAACACGTCTTCTTCGCGAAGTTTCTTGCCCACGAAATGATCGTTGACAAATTTCGAACGATTAACATTGCATTGCTCGCACTCCTCCAAAGACGTTTTTCGGCTGATTTCCAGTGCGCAAACCAAAAATAACAAAACGGAGGAGCATATACTAATCGCGGAAAATCAAGTCTTGCGTGGTCGAACTGCCGCTATATGACCACGATTAAGAAGATTTTGACCATTAAAAAACAAAAAAACAAACACTCTCTAAATTAAAAGTGGGATGCACACACGCGAATTAGTATAAGTAGATATAAAAAAATCACTCATCCGCAAAAATTAATTCCGCAAATTAAGCAAATTTTTGGACCCCTAATCTGCAAAATTAAATCCGCAAATACTTCTTCTGTAAACAATTTCTTCCTTTAAGGTAATATTTATAATGTATAGGTATAAATAATATTTGTTTGGAAGAAACATTGTGGATTTCTATACTTTATACTTTAATTTATGCCAACAATGTAATTATTGTTTTTGTATAGTGTATAATGACTTGCATCTTTTAACATTAGAAGCACTTTTTATTAGATCATTAAAGCCTAGCTTAAACACAAAAGACGAATTTAGATCTCGTCAACTAACTATAAAATTTTAGTATTACATTTGCTCATGACTCGTTTATTGTGTGTACAGTGTGTTTATATGTATATATTTTATTTTATCGGTTTTACCTATATTTTATCTTTGTTTTTAGCTGAAGATGATTATTAATAATCGAAATATATCCTAAACTATACAAAAACAATAATTATATTGTTGGCATAAATTAAAGTATAAATAATATTACTTGACTTTTTTGTTAGATATTTTCTGTGAACAGTTTACCGCTGAAGATGATTTAATGCTAATGGAATCGAAATTAATTCTCAAATAATATGCATTGCATTGTTGGTTTGTGTTGAATCCCATTATTTTTTTTTTCCTAAATAGATTTTATTCACATACGAGATATTTACAAGAATATTTAAAATTACAATTACAAACTCTTATATTAAAATCTAAAAACAAAGTTAAAGCTGAAATATAGATCAATTAAAAAAATAAACTAATAAATTAATAAAAATAACAATTAATAAATAAATAAAATTAAATAAATGACTATACAAACATAGCATTCAAATAATAGTCAGACGGTTTCAAAAACTCAACCACACCTAGAAAAATCGTAAGCAAGAGCAAAATCGTCCACTGGAAGAGCTCTCTCCGAAGTGAAAGGTCTTTCATGTGAACGACTTCCTCTGATACATAGCAAAGAAGAACGTAAGATTAAAAAGGACAATCTACATCGAATGATAGACATTATCTTCTCGTATCTTTCCCCCGTCTTTACAGCTATCTTTTCAGCAATATGTTTATGAAATGTAGAGCATTCTGCACTCTGACTCCCACAGACAGAGAAAACTAATGGAGTAAAAGTGCCATGCTCTACATTCATAATTCTGTTGTTATAATTGCGTTTCTTTTCACGTTCATGTTTTTCTAAAATTTTTTCAATAGATGTAGAGATTTGAGATTCTGCGTTTGTGTTCGTCACCCGAATATCAAAATACGCATTCTGTCCGTTTCTCCAGACACCACGAGCACGTATGTCTGGTCTTGCTTCGTCACCATTTAAGCCTTGTATTACTTCACCATTCAAAGGTTGTAAGAGAGGTTCTATTTCAACGTCATTTTGAACTTGTTTGAGTAGTTCTGCCTCATAGTCACGGATATTATTGTGTCTTATAATCACAAATCCGCCTCGTTTGCAATTGAGGGCGTGATTGACATTGTACGACTGCCCACAAGGACATTTAGACGGTAGTTCACGCAGATCTTTGGCGTATCTAAGATTTAAAGCATCTCGAAATTCAGATTTATTCAAGCTGAAACCATACTCTTCTATTGGTAGCACTGTGAGCCAGCCAGATGTCCCTTTTTGTTTTCCTTCATACACAGCTCTACGTGTTTTCGGTGGTAATACACCCTCGATTCTATCGGCTTTTTCTTTCACGACTAGTTCATTTTTCTTTTTTTCGTCAGAGATCAGCTTTTTAACTTGTTCATCGTTTGGTAACGTATCGCCTTACATCATCATAATGGCTACAAGCGGAGCAGTAATCACTTTTGAATTTTCAAATTTCGATTTTGCTATTTCAGCTAGAATCGGAATACCCAAACCCCCATAACGAACTGGTAAGGAATACAACTCACGGTCAGTATCTGTGACAAGAGCGTCGAATAGGGATGGAAGAAAAGATCGATTGATCACATCATCTAGTGGTTTTAGGTAAGTTTCCATATTGGGTATTGTTCTGATGAAGTATGTAAACTTATGCACTTGACCATGGATAAAAGCAGCGTATGCTGCCTGCGGCTGAGATTTTGCTATTTGCGACAGCTTTTCAATTTCATTGCACCATGTCTTTACCTTTTCTTGAACATATCTATCACGAAATGTATCACTTCCAAGAGCAGCTCCAAGATGACGTTGGCCCTCGGTTGTGATTTGAATTTTAGTGTTTGTGAACAAGTTTTCAGCTTTATCCTTCAGATCGTAATGTTTCAATATCAGCCAAGATTTTTTCTCGTTGACATAGTACCCAAACTTTTGACCCTCTTTTATCACTTCTTCCCACCACGCTCTTAAGTGGCTTAAATCGCCAGCACCTGCGATGTCATCAGCCAAGCAAACGTCTTTCACACTGAAGAAGTGTTCTCTAAGGGAACGAAGTAATGGAGTAATACCCATGGCATAAAAGGACATTGCAAGGTTGTCACCTTGTGTGGTCCCTTCTGTTGACATTATAAGGTTTTTTCCTAGAACTATCATCTGTACTGGATCTCGGTACGTATTGATAAGGATCGTGGCAAAATGTGGACACATTATTTGTACGTTATGGAGGGCTACAAGCCTGTTCAAACTGTTGAATGCGTTACTAGCGTCGACCAGAATAATTGCTTCTGTTTCATCGTGTTGGAAAATGGCTCTCATTGCGTGAATTGCCGCTTCTGACCCACCTTGAAGACCGGTGGCGGTTTGTAGGGGTCCTGCTACTTCCTGGATATCTGATTTTATCACCCATGCTATTGATTTTCCAATAATTCTTCGAAGCACCTCTCCAACGCCAATTGGTCGGACACCAGGATTCTTATTCAATGGTATTAAGCGACATGATACAAGAGATTCTAGTGATTTCGGGTCGGTGATTTCAGTTGCTAATTTTCGTGCCAATACAGCAATTTGTTCTCTAAGTAATTTGTTTTCGTTTTTATATTTAGTACTTGTCAGTAGGTGTCGATATTGATCAGCATCTAGTTGTGACGGTCCTCCAGCTCCTTTCGTAACACATGCAGCTTTGAAGATCATACCTTCGTCAATTTCATCGTAGTAGGTGGGTATCAATTTTTCAATGGGGCCATTCACAAGCGAATTCTCGATAACGGGTGCCGCTGGCGGATGTTTCTTTTGTAACTCATTAAGGATAGTTTCATCGACATCATGAACTCCATTATCACATTCGGTAGTTAGTAGTTTAAGTGCTGCATTAATTTTTCCAGTCATCATGAGCTTTGAAAAACTTTTCGCAAAATCAGGAGCAGGTCTCTTTTTAGATGATGCTAGACGGCGTTGGATTATCTTGCATTCGTCAACAATGTCTAAGATGCGACCCTCCTTCCAGGCTTTCATGCGTTCGGTTACTTTTTGGCAGTGATCTTTTGCCTTGCTTTTCCGAGAAGGTTTTTGTAAAATTAGAACAGGTAGTAGCATAAAAACTTTCAAAGCCACGCCTTGAAAACTACTGTTAGTGTTATAATGCTCTAACCAAGATGTCAGTTCAATTATAAAGCTTTTTGAGGCTTTTCCAGTCGGAAGTTTGAACAAGTTTTTTTTCCATGTAACCATTTCCTGATACACATCATTAATAATTTTTAGAAACTCACAGCCTTGCGTTCCATAACATGGACAATCTGGTATTCTAATGATAGGTTTATACGGAGGTAAGTTAACTCGATCGTTAACCATATCTCTTTCTAAAGTTAATTCTTCTTGTATAACAATCGTCCTGGTATCTATATTCTCTCCTGAATGTAGAATCTGTAAATCAACATTTGTATCATCTCTATACGGACCATTAACTTTAATTACTTCCAGATCTTTCTTTTTACAAGTGGCTAAATGGATGTTGAGTCCTCGGAGATTTCGAAATGTTCCCGAACATCTTTCGCACGTAGAAACCATATCTTCTGTAAGAGTGTGTTAGTAAAATCTTGAAACTTTTTTTAAAAAATAAATTCGCTGAAAACTTCTCCAAAATGCGTAACTACTTGAATTCTGGTTGTTCGGATCTATTTTCCAAACCTCGTCAAGATATTCTTCATTGTGGAGAATTCCAAAGCAGCTGTTAATTGCAAGTTTCGGCTCTAAGCAGATTCGATTAAATTTCACAGCCTCTGTTCAGTTGAGATGAAAGCGTCACCATACAAATGTTTATATCTACACTTTTTAATAAATAAATTTAATAAAATAAATTATGGTAACAGATAAAATCGATAGAAACTTACTATTTTTCAAAAGCACTTTTTCTGCAGTTTATTTTCAAAATCCCATTATTTTTTACCACAAACTTTTCAACAAAAAACAATAAAATGAAAGTCATTTTAATGCACATTATTGCTGACCCTATCAATCAATTTTTCTTTGATTTTTAGTTCAGGCAGAACATAAAAAAAATATGAATAATAATAAAAAGCGAGAAAAGAAAACAAATAAAAACATGTATATCCAAGATAATATGGACCCTTGGAAGCAGCCGAGCTATCATGCATGTCCATAACCTCACAACCAATATTAATAAACAAACACCACAAAAAACTCCGCAAAATTCGGGGTCACTCAAAATACAAAGTCGAAACTATGAGAATTACTTTGCCTTCTTGATAGCATATATATAAAACGTATGACTGGACGCATTCATTACCAAAATTTGACAAATAAAGTGGCTTGCACGCTGAATCTTTCTTCTGGCAAGTTCGTGGTCCAATTTTTGCTTTTTACGCCGCACTTACCATGAAAAAAATTATGTAACTACTCAATCATGAGCGTTTTTTAATTGAACCACGGACCAATATAGCCTAAGTTCTAGCATCCTGCAATGTATCAGCCTAAGTAAGACCTGCAACGCGGCGCTGACCAAATAGCTATAAGATTGAGATTGAGGGTTAATCCGATGTTATTTTGCATGAAAAAATAACCTTTTCATCAGAATCTATGGGTAACTAAGACAAACTAATTGCTGTGATAAAAGTGAAGAAATACAGATTAATATTCTTTGTAAAAACTGCATTGCTATTTCATTTGAGTTACTTAAGCGCTATTTTCACGACCACTTTTGATCGAAAATTTTCGCTCGAAAATTTTCGAGAAGAACAATTTCTGCTAGAAATATTTCGATCATAGAATTCCACATAAAAAAGTTGAACTTAATTAGCTGGTTTTCATATTCAATAGGAGATTAAAGATACAAAAGTTAGTTCGAAAGCAACCACAAGTAGAAACCATCTGCTATAATTCTTTTTTCTGAATTGTTCGACGGAATTGCTATTCAATAGTTCAATTTAATACACAAAGTGTCAACACATTTTTCACCATTTCGATTGGACGAATATTTTTTCGCAAAGCGATTTCGATAGGGAGTTGAAATTATTTTAACTCACATTCGCACAGTAGAGAAAAGAAATTTTTCGCTCGAAAAGCAGAAAATATTCAATGCGCATGCTCAACTTTTTTCTTCGTCGAAATATTTCGATCAAAAGTGGCCGTGGAAATATTGCTTTAAAGTTTGATGCCATTATACATGATTTTATATTATCATAACAAAGAAAACTCCTATACCAACAAACTAGCAACCAATGAACATGCGATGCATTAATTATCTATTGTTTAAAGAAGGGAGTTACACAAGCTTAAAATTTTATCGAGTCCTCTGTTTGCTTCAGTCGTAAATCGAACGTTAGTCAAACAAACTAGTTGTTTATTTGTTTATTTTGTACAGAACTTTTATCAAGATTAAAAACAAGTGGATATCCTCTACTGCCATACACAGGTATGTGACTTTGTAGAACTTGCAAACAACTGAAGATAAATGTCGTGGATTGGTTTATACTTTTTGTTTATGATCAACGGTTAAGTACACAAACATTTCTACATAACGTTTGGAAGAGGTGTTTTATCTGGAACAATAAAATTATGAGATCTATGATTCTATGATGATATTTTTGGCCTGGTTGAAGCTAACCCTTTTATTTGAAAGCTTTTTGTTCACAGGAATTACAAAAATATTTCTTAGACTAAATGATTATTTCGAAAACTATTTTTACAGTAATAAAGTTTCTTTTTGAATATTTCGAAACTGAACTTGTCAGAATTACGATATTTTACGACAATCGATAGACAGAGTTACGATAAAAGAATTGAAATGGTGTTCCCTAAAACTCTCAGCAACAAGAGATATGTTTTAGCTGAGTTTTAACTGAATTGTTGGCGTCGTTTAGTTTGGAGTGTGACCAAGCGAATTCACGAAATCAATAATAACAGTTTTGTCGAACCAGAAAAGAGAACAAGATATCTGAACTATCAGTCGAGCTGAAAAATGGATGCTGAGTTGGGTAAGTTTTATAGTTGTGGCTTTTCGGGTGCCTGTATCACTTTTGCGTTTCTTCTCCCCAATTTTGAAACGATAACTTAGAATCCTGTTGACGTATATACTTATATTTTATTTTGTACGAGTGTTGATTTGATTAATCATCTGAAATAAATGCAGTTCTTAACTTCTAACCCAACAGAGCTAAATTCATGAATTTTTGTCATAAACAAAATGCAAAATATTTCATGATAGCCGTTCATAGGTATTTATTTTTAAGTTAAGAAGCTCCCATTTTTCTAAAGTGTTAAAAGATTAGGAAAATTATGTTCTTTATTTCGATATCTGACAAGGCTGAAATTGCTGCCTGATTCTTAACTTTCAATGTAATCAGGCGCTATTGCAAGACAATAAACCTCATCTCATTCGTTTTGATACTTATGTTGTAGCAGTTGTGTCGGATATTTTAGATTTTCGCATGCTTGCTTATGCTGTCGATCATTATTTTTCTGGTGACATCAGTGAGGGAAAGAAATTTTGTCGGCAATTGTTTGGTGATGATATGGAGGTTGAAAGAAAGTTCGAGTTGGTTACACAATATGATAGACCAGTTCTTGATTGTGTCATGTACCGGATGACCAATATCCCTACAAATCAAAGGGCAGATTTAGCTGCTGTGTTGAGAAATGAGCTTCCAAACTTACTAGAAAAGCCTTTCCCTTTGAGTATTAAAGGTTTGTACAGCTTGAATCATTACTAGTTGATGTTTAAAAAGCTAAGTTAGATCTTCATTTTGCATTAAAAACAGTAATGTGGATATTTGATCCAATTTTCAGTGGAATTGAACTACTTAAAAGTTTTTATTTCCTTAAAAATGTTTGGCTCAAGGGTGATTAAATTGGATTGAAGCAAGGTACAGTCATAAATCTGATTATTAACATAACAGAAATTTGTGCAACAGCTAAAACATAAAACAAACTTTTTATGATGAAATTCTTTGTTTCCTTTTTTGTTTATGACAGTACATATCAAATTAGATTTATGTCATAATCACTGTGATATCTGAAAAGATCAATATAAACTTAATCTTATTTTGTGGCTGGGATGTTTTGTCAATCAAATGTGATTATGTTTGTTGGCTGTCAATAACGTTAAAGTTTCAAATAGTGACACTTTCACAATACCCTAGGGGTCCATATGCAATCAGAAACTCAATGTTATGTTTGTAAAAGACATTCAAAAATTTGTTCAAATTCCTTAAAGTATTTTTTCTCAACGGGTCATGATTATCAGTTCAGGTCAAAAATGCTTGTAAATTATAAACAAAGTATATTTATAATCATATTGTCAATCAAACTAAAGTTTTCATTCTTTTAGTTGTGACTTAAGGAAGTTGGCTCAGATGATTAACAGCACATATGCTTATGCTTAGAATGTTCAGTCCTCTGAATTCAAGAAAAGTGAGGCCTGTCAAAATTTTGCCGACCTAACCTATATTTCAGGATGGCATTTCCGTCATAAGGCCTACTACAGACCGGCAATTTATTAACTTACATGCTGAAATGCTCAAAACGATTTATGTTCTATTCCAAGTTTTGAATAGACATTTTTAACGCCAACTTTAAGGCCTGCAGCATAGGCATCTGCTGGTTCTTCAAGTAACATAAAGGGAAATATGTTGTAAAGAAATGAAAATGACATTTTAAATTTTAACAAAAATCATTTGTCATAATAGAACTGGAAGTAACAAAATACTGAATACACATTAGTGATTTTTCATTTAATCCAATTTCCTCAGAATGTTTAATTACAGTTTAACAGTTTTTGTAAATAAACAACTTTTATAATCACGTTGACACAAAAGAGACAGGATGTAATTGATTTCATCATCTTTTTTTAAACAGATTTTTCCTTTCCATTTTCTAACATTTTTAAAGACATTTTAT
Source organism: Turritopsis dohrnii (assembly GCA_027922465.2). Taxonomy (NCBI): domain Eukaryota; kingdom Metazoa; phylum Cnidaria; class Hydrozoa; order Anthoathecata; family Oceaniidae; genus Turritopsis; species Turritopsis dohrnii. Next base: position 54,617 of record BQMF02000782.1, on the reverse strand, counting down.
AAATAAAGAAAAATGTACACTTGTACAAATGTACACTTGTAACATAGCACTGATGATGTTGTTTTAACGAAAAGCTTCTGCTTCTTTTTAAAACTTGTTTTTTATTTATTTATTTGATATCTTGATACTGGCTATTTTGTGTTATTCAGATGTAAATTTATGGATGTATTGTAGAATTCGTCTGATCTTATCCAAATTTGAAGAATCTCATTGTCTTCCTTTTTTATACTTCAATTTATTTTGGATAAAAACCTTATGTCTGCAAGGGCATTTTGTTCTTTATTGGTTCAGTTCAAAACAAATCTTAAACAAGTGTTGTTTCATGTGCTTGTTAGCTACTTTCAAAATTTGTCTTTATATCCATGTTAAAGAAATAATTGAGAATGTTACTTCCAAATTCTACTTAAAAAATTTAAAAGTTTTAAAAGTTGTTGCGCATTTTTGGTCTACCTGGTAATACTTGAATTGAAAGGGGTCTTAAATTTGTTAATGATGTATATATCAATCACATATATTTTTAGATGGACAGGATGAGTTTCTCCGTGAAAGACCAAAGCGTATGAGAATATTTGAGAGGATTTCTCATGCAGCCTCCGAAGAATGGCGATTAATTTCTCATTTCCTCCTGGATTATGATGTTATCCAGACCATTTCTGCCAATCATCCAAATAATGTCAAGGTGAAATTGCAAAAGATATTGGAAAAATGGCAAGAATCAACTGATCCAGAGAAAGGGACATGGTTACATTTGAAATCTTTGTTAGTTTTCCTGAATAAGCATTATCTGGTATCTAAAATTGACGAAGAAGAATTAAAGGGCTCACAAAGTAAACAAGGTGTGATTCATTTTTCGCATAGTAAACATAGTATTTGAACATAATGTTTTGCTGGTAGATCATAATCTATAATCATTGCTGCATAGGGATGTCTAGAAATTATCAGCAATAAAATAGTGGTAGGTATTGTTTCAAAGCCACAAGGAAATCCATTAAAAAACTTCGAGAGCACTTCCTGGAAAATATATATAATTAACTTAAAAAAAAATTTTGCCTAAAAGCTACACTGTGGGCTCTTTTTGTCTTGATTAATCACATGAGTATCGAAAAAATGTGTTAGCTAATTTGACAATACTTCATCAAAATAGCTGCTCTTGCTCACTCATCTGCCAAAGCACAAAAGATATCCACAATTGTCTATTAACAATTAGCTACTTCTTGATTTCATTTGGTAGGGTGAAAAAAAACAAGATTTCCCAGTCAATAAAATTGTCAAAAAGTCACTGCAACGGAGAGAATTTTTATTAAAACTGTGTGCTTATTTATATAGAAATGCACTCCTTCGAAGAAATTTTTTAACGAATGTGCCGGCTGGGTTTATGTTATTATCATATATTGTTCCATCATCAGGCCTACCACATTGATCATTACGAGTTCAATTCTTTCAAACTAGATATATTCAGGAGTTCTGTCTTGGGACTATTTTCAGGATAGAAATTTTCACAAGGAGAAACTTTGGGGGAAAAATTGCTTCGTTGTTAAAATTAATGTTAAAGAAAATAGAGTTTTGAAAATTGTCCTTAATTTTTCTTGAAAAAAATTTGTTTTGCTGAATTTAAATTTTCAGAGAGTTCATTGTTATGGTTGCTGCTTCCAAAAGTATCCATCCTTCAACCAAATAAAATATAGTTTCTCAGTGTTTACTTAACTAGCGAGTCAGTCTCAACGATATGGTAACAATATTTTTTACTAATGTTGCTGTGTGTTTTCTAGATTGGAATGATAATTTATATAGCTTGTTCAGGTACGGCCATTCATCATCCAAGTCTGCATAGCTCTTTGAAAGAGAGACAAACTGTCATGTTGTAATAAATACTATACTTTAGGAAAAATGTTATTTCCCTGGAAACGGAAAAGAAGAATCGGTACAGTGCAACAGTGACTGTTGCAGTTCCAAACGAATGGTCGATCATTTATTCATTTATTGAATGTCTGAAAGAAAGAAAGAAGTTCTTCAATAAGACAAATGTTTTGGAAAAAATTACGCAAGAGATACGTGATCATTTAAGTTATTATGAGGAATTGGTCACTGTTGGTAACTTGCTGGATGGTTTTGAAAAATATAAACAGATGGGCTGCCATGACAACAACCAGTTAAAGGTAATATTGAATGCTCTGGCCAATACCTTCCATTTGAGCATCAAACTTCTTACAAAGGATGAAGCCACCGGGCTGTATCGCCTTAAAGATGAAAGTCATCTTGTATACCCAAATCGTATCCAATTATCAGCAGGTGTTCTGGAGATGTGTTTGGTAGAAAATAATCATATTCACCCATTGCGAGATGTGAAAGGTATTTTATTATTGATACTTTTATTATCAATTAAAAGGAAATAGATAAATGACAATACCACAATCAGCAATTGCCCAAATGATAAAAAACAGGTTGTCTGTGGCTGCAAATTCATTCTTTTTCAAATGAATGAATATCTAATCTATAATATGAATTTTTAAATAACCTTTTGATTTTTGATTTTCTCTTTTTCCCATTGATAAAGTAAATATTTCTCCTTTTAGTGGAAACTTTTATCAAAAAAGAAAACACCATGCAGGTTTTCCAAGTGAAAAGTAATTCTTGCATATTCGAGGCCCCATCATATGTTGTTCAATGTTGCGATACAGTCATTTTGGAAGAAATCACCACAACTGTTGATGGCAGCAAAGTTAGTACCAGGAAAATGTGTGACCTTGCAAAGGTTGAAAGGGACACTTACGATGGTTATGAATATATTCTTCTGAAAAACTTGAATCAAACAAAGTCCTACAGATGTATACTAGAATATCAAGATGAAGATGGAGTTGAATATCAATTAACATCAAAAGAAAATGCACTCAAGAATTCAACAATTGGTATGTAAACACTGAACCATTACTTCATTTTTACATCAATTAAAGTCTTTTAAGCGATATTTGACTTCATTAATTTTTTAAGTGAATTTTGTAGGTTCTAATCCATTGTTTAAACTCTATTTTAGAATCTTATACTTTGCGAACTGGTTGCACAATTGTTGCACACAGAAACAAAAATGAAAAGGATGACAATGACAATACATCTTTGAGTTTCAAAAGTTACTTGGATTGTCAACAGTCTAAAAGTAATGCCCTGAGTTTGTCAGCAACTGATTGGATAGCCCAATGTAACAAATATCTGGAATGTAATTTGATTAAGAACAATGAAAACTATTTCAAAGAATGGATCATCTTTCCCAACATCTTTATGGATGTATCACGAAATGTAACAAAAGATGTAGCTGGGTGTTTCAAAGAAGCCCTGTCAACTGATCATGCTGATCCCTTGGGAGGAGTTGTTATCATGTACTATGATGGGCAGCAGCATGTGAAGTATTTATCAGTCGAAAAGTTTGAAGAGAAGGATCAAGACTTCTCCAATCGCATCTTGGTGTTCCATCAAAAGTTGGGTGCTATTCTAAATATCAGAGTAACTGATAGTACTCATCCCAGAGACATACCAGATGAATTTTCAAAGTGCTCCCAAGATGCTGAAGATCTTAATACAGTAATGAACTTTTTGAAAGATCAAGGCAAAGTTATGTCTCCAAATATAACAATCGCCACTTTCGTTGCTGGTCCTAATCTTGAATCTGATGCACTCAGAAACGCTCTTTTCAAGGGAAAAGAAACAATTGTTTGTGACGGATGTATACCAAGAGTCATAACAAAAAAACACCTCAGTGATGCAAGTACATTGAAGAAATGGCTTCAAAATGAACTTCCCAGAACTCTGAATAACAGAACAGAATTAACTGGTTCACTGTTATTTTTGAAACACATCATTGCTCAGATTACTGGTTTTTTTGCCAACACATCAATGCAAGTTGCCAAACATTCCAATGACATCCATGAGCAGCTCATACATCTACAAGCAAATGATGAACAAATTCAAGCGGTAGTTGATCCTCGGAAACATAAAGTCATCAAAGCAGCTTTTGGTTGTGGAAAGACTGTTGTTGGGACTTTACAATCTGAATTCTTGGCCCGAATTGCAAAGGAACCCACAACAATATTTTACGTCAGCTTTGATCCATTTAGCTTGATCGACTTTTACATTAGTGAACACTTGATGAAATTAAACTTGCCCAATGTTGAAAGTGGATTGGTGAATCTTCAAATTACCAATGTGTCAGAAATTGCTGCAGAAATGGGATTGACATCCATCCCCTGTATTTCAGAGATCTTGAGCTATCTTCAGCTTCAACAAAAGAAAACTGGTAGAATATACCACATCTGCGTTGATGAACTGAATACATCTGTCATGACTGACATAGAAGTACAGTCAATTAACAGGGAACTTCGCTCCATGCAAGATAGCTTCGTAACGCTTATCTTACAACCATTCCAATATGAAAGGTTTCAAATTTCTGGCCAACGTGAAACACCTATTCTGGTAACATGCGAGAACAACTTAGATATGGCGTTCTTAAGTTTGAGAAAAAATATGCGAAACTCCATCAAGATATCTGAACTCCTGGAGGTAACAAGATTGTGTTTAACTTTGATTGTATAGGGACGGACTCGCAATCCTAAACTCCCGAATCCATGAATGGGGCTGTAAGTCATTTCAAGTCTTTTAACATACAAATAGTTCTTTTCTTTCAAAATAAGTAATTGAATATCATAAGGGTTAATGCTTGACCTTCGCTTGAAACCCTGAACTTTTGTGTAGATTTACCAAAATTGAAATTTTATGATATGAAATCATTTGTTGAAACAGATTTAAGCTAGAGGTTACCACAGAATAAGTTTTCAATTATTAAAAGACTTTCAGGTTATGTTGTAGATGTTTTTCACTTTCAAGGTTGCCAAAGATGTTATCAACAGTGAAGAGACCCGATATTACTATCCCATCAGCTCATTAACGAAAGAAAGCAAACTAGATAACCGCAGCAAAGGAGATCACAATTTAAGTGATGGTGATAGCATCAACAAAGAAGATGAAGAAGATTCAGCTGACGAAACTGAAACTGACAGTTTATCAGAAGACCTTGTAGATGAAACAGCCAATGATCTACCTGTGCCAGTGAAAAGTCAAGAATCTGTTCTCAAAGAAATGAATACATTTGATGTGGAACGATCATTGGAAGGTATATCAATTAAATATCATTTTGACAGAAGTGTTGAAGTGGGTCATTCTCATGAAGGTACAATGCCGGAGCTAATGTATATCCCCCCAACCAAAGACATCAAGAGATTCAAGCCCAACAAATATGATGAGGAACAGAGAATGATTTTGAAGGTGGCTGTTTGTTTGGAAAACATAAAAGCTGGTGACACTATCATCTGCCATGACAGAAAAGAGTTCATTTTAATTCAAGCTGCCTTAAATGTTGGGGGAAAAGATTTCATCACATATACACATAATTTAGAAAGCAAAAACAAAATTCCAACTTTGGTTGAAAAACAGCAGGTAGCCGAAGCAATTGATGGAAAAACGAAAATTGTCTTAACTGATAGTAATGGTTGTCGTGGATTTCAACTTCGGAAAGTTGTAATTCCTTTATCCAGCACAGAACAGTTTCACCGTCACACTATACTAGAAAGTGCTGCTCGTGCAACATCTGACATCTTATTCATCGTAATTAACTGTTCAGCTCTTTCATGGTTTGGCAGCAAGAAATCGACATTCAGAAAAGTAATCGAGAGATGGATATCGCGGAAAATGGTTACTGTCATTAAGCCCAAAATCCATGACATTTCCAAATCGAAATACGACAATCACCTTCCTCATGCCACCATGTTACAGGAAACTGTAAGCATGTAAGTCATTTGATTTTTGTTTCATATTTCCTAATAGGTAGCACTTTTTGGTTGCTTTCTGTTTTGTGGCTATCTGTCTTTTACACTTTTGATGCATGCATCATCTTTTATGGTTGTGGTCGAGCTAACAATAGAATACATATTCTTATATGCATATGTGCTTTTATATCTTTATACTTCATTTTTAGGATACCTACTGTGAAGCCAATCTTCGAAGGTATGTACCCAAATATTACAAATAATTTTATGAAACCCCAACCAAGGCTATTATCATGAAAATGTAAAAGATCTCTCCCCATTTCTTCCCCAAGGAATCCGGTGTATGTTTGTAACAATGACTTGAATTTTATTGAATGAATTGATTGAGGTGATACACGTATGTTCAAACTAAATCCAAAAAATAACTAGAAGCCATTAGGCTTGAACAATTTCCGCATCAGCCCTTGAGAAAATTGCTTTAGGCTAATTTTCAAGATATCTGAATGACTTGTACACTGACTAATAATTTGATACAGTCTGGAATTCATCAAATTACTCCCTTCTTTAATTTATTTAACTTAATCTTAACAGCTTTGCAATTCACTATGATGTTTCGGAGCCAGAAAAACAGTTCACCAATACCTTGTGCATGATGTTTATTCATGAAAATTGAAGATTTTAAAAAAATTTGGTCCAAATTTGGCCCAAATTGTCCAATTTTAGAAAATGACTGTCAAATTTGAAATCAGCACCTTTCAAATGTAATCCATGCAAAATTTCATGAAATTTGAAGAACTTTCGAAATTTGGTCCAAATTTGGCCCAAATTGTCCAATTTTAGTCAAATCCGACAAAATGACTGTCAAATTTGAAATCAGCACCTTTCAATTGTAATCCACGCAAAATTTCATGAAATTTGAAGAACTTTCGAAATTTGTTCCAAATTTGGCCCAAATTGTCCAATTTTAGTCAAATCTGACAAAATGACTGTCAAATTTGAAATGAGCACCTTTCAATTGTAATCCACGCAAAATTTCATGAAATTTGAAGAACTTTCGATATTTGGTCCAAATTTGGCTCAAATTGTCCAATTTCAGTCAATTCTGACAAAATGACTGTCAAATTTGAAATGAGCACCTTTCAATTGTAATCCATGCAAAATTTCATGAAATTTGAAGAACTTTCGATATTTGGTCCAAATTTGGCCCAAATTGTCCAATTTTAGTCAATTCTGACAAAATGACTGTCAAATTTGAAATCAGCACCTTTCAAATGTAATCCATGCAAAATTTCATGAAATTTTAAGAACTTTCGAAATTTGGTCCAAATTTGGCCCAAATTGTCCAATTTTAGTCAAATCTGACAAAATGACTGTCAAATTTAGAATCAGCACCTTTCAATTGTAATCCATGCAAAATTTCATGAAATTTAAAGAACTTTCGAAATTTGGTCCAAATTTGGCCCAAATTGTCCAATTTTAGTCAAATCTGACAAAATGACTGTCAAATTTGAAATCAGCACCTTTCAATTGTAATCCATGCAAAATTTCATGAAATTTGAAGAACTTTCGAAATTTGGTCCAAATTTGGCCCAAATTGTCTAATTTTAGTCAAATCTAACAAAATGACTGTCAAATTTGAAATCAGCACCTTTCAATTGTAATCCATGCAAAATTTCATGAAATTTGAAGAACTTTCGAAATTTGGTCCAAATTTGGCCCAAATTGTCCAATTTTAGTCAAGTCTGACAAAATGATCGTCAACTTCGAAATCAGCACCTTGTCTAAATTGCCCAATTTTAGTCAAACATGTCCTAAGTTTTCCTAGCATAGGTCAGTCATTAACTATTCTGAATTAAACAAACAATCCGAAATCTGAACGGACTTTCCGAAAACAAGTGTTTGATAGATAGATAGATAGATAGGCGTGTAAACCAAACAATTTCCTTACGCAAAGCGCGCGGAAATTGAACAACATCTAAGTCTAAGTAAAGTAATTGAATGAGATAAAAGTTTTGAAGCTGACTTATGTGACTTATATGTGGCTGTGTAAATGAATCAATAAACTAACAAGTGGCTCAGACTGTAAACAAACACTGAAGGGACGTACCAGAAAGAAAAAAATGGCTGCCAAGAAAGCAAAACTTACCAGCTTGTCAGATATGTATGCTTCCCTTGAGTTGGCTATGGAGTTTGAATTGTGCACTTGAACATAAACAAACATTTGAATAGATATTTCAAGAATTCATAATAATTTGAAAGTTGAGAGACCTGATGTGAGGGAGTGATTGAGTGCATTTACATAAACAATAGGGAGATGATGATGATAATGTAGATAATAAATTCCTAGAAAATAAGTATTGTGGTGATGAATAAGTTGTGATAATGTCCTAAATTATATATTGAAGAGATAAATTTTCTGAATTAAGACAAAACTAAGGGTTAGCCCTTTCACATATTGCCCCAAAACGTGTTATAAAAATGCTCTCATTTTAAGTATCTACAAACATGTTTACCAATCAAGGTTATTGTCAAACCATGCATGCAGATGTTATCTTTTTACCAAAATTATTAAAATAATCTTGCGTCCAACATCAGGCAACTGTGAATATGCTTATGAAAGACATTTCCATTTTCAAAATTTTAGAGCTTACATGTCCGCACTACCCACATTTGACTATTTTTCAATAAAAGAACATCAAAACGAGGCCCGTATGGACCAATGTTCTAAAGTACGATGTATAAACATGAATTCAGGACGAGCATGCCAGTAACGTGTTAGTGATGTTTTTAATTGCTTGTGAATCAATATTTAACTCAGTGGAGTAATAAAATCATCATCAGCTACCTCAACTAATCTAGCCTCAGTAGAACAAAATAATTTGTTCTGTTAAGCGTCTCACAGTCTCTGTTTTTTATGGTTTTTTTTTTGTTTTTTTTGTCAAAATCTCTTGAGGAAAAATCCTAAAAAAACAAAGATCTTGATAAGTTTAAAACATTTGGCAATTTTCTTAACCGGGTGTAGAGACGATGCTCACTTCAGAATATTGTTCGCCGACAGACCTTAGTAGTAATGTTGCTTTATTTCTCGCTAATTGAATTGAAAAAATATGCATTTACAGTCTTGAAAACCTTTGTGTAAGTGTAAGTATCTAAGTACAAATTCTTGGACTTAGAGTCCTAGTGTAACCACCTCATGTAACAATTAAAAGGAATGTGATGTAGCTATGCTAGTGCTGCATCATTTCAAAAATTCATCTTAGTAATTTATATAAGATCCTTTTACTACTTTGGCTTAACGTTTAGAGGAAATTTACTGGTGTTGCTTATAAACGTAATGCTTATAAAATAAAGTATGTACATGTTTTTAATAGTCTTTTGAGGTTCGAAATTAACGTTTCCGCTAGTTTCTCGTGTTTGTCGAAGGTCATGATGTACGAAAAGTGTTTGGATAACCATTTCTTTCATTGATCCTGTTTTACACGGAGAATATTTATTAACGGCCTGTAATAAGTAATTTTAGATAAGGTAATTGTGTTCTATTTGATGGAAATAGTCAATCAATTTTAACTTTTAGCACAAAATGGTCTTTTTGAATTTGTGTGTAATTCTGTGATTCGTTAATTTCTAATCTCCATTTTTTTGTTTTTGAAAAGACTTTCATGAAACTTCATTTTCATTTCAGTTAGTTATGTTATGTTTTCATGTGATTTGAGCCATGTATATTTCTGAGCTCTTGTAAAACGTACTATCATTTTCGACAACCTGCATTTTGATCATTCAATATTGAACTCGTTGTTTTTTGTGATGCGATTTGAACCATGTATATTTCGAACAGTTTTACCTGAGGCTTGTCACAGTTTCGAATTTTCGTATTGTGTGAAAAGTTCTATTTCTAGTTCTATTTTTTCCCGCCAAGTAAACTTCGATTTCTTTATCTTCTTGTCGTTTGAAGTGTGTGGAGCTCTGTGCTGTTGATTTTTAAAAATCAGAAGAAGTATTTAATATCTATCAATCATGAGTATTTCTGCTGATCACGAAAGGCAGTAGCGTATTCTTCGACAAGGTAAAAGTGTCCTTTATGACTTGAATACAGATTTGAGAAAATACTAAAAAGATTTTTGAACATTTTGGTTAATCAGTTCGACTTGCCAACAATCAGATATTTTATTGGAAGACCTTTTTATATAGTCGACAAACGTGAAATTTATGTGGTCAGCTCTACCTGGCTTGCGATATAAAATATTTTCCCTTCGTGGATAAATGGAAATTATGAAGATTCATTTCGCTTTAAAATTTGTTTACCCTCGGAGCTTGAAAACCTGATTAAAATCATATGTAGAACTATATGTCTGTGATGAACAGTTCAAGAGATACACGTCATTAAGTTTTGCTGTGAGGTCATAGGTGGTGTGTGGAATAGATGGAAATTATGAAGATTCATTTCGCTTGAAAGTTTGTTTACCATCAGTTAGAGCTTGAAAAGCTGATTAAAATGATATAAAGAACCATATGTCTATGACGAACAGTTCAAGAGATACACGTCATTAAGTTTTGCTATGACGTCATAGGTGGCGGGTGCACCCATCCACGGCGTTCCACAGCCACCCACTCCACTTGCGCTACCTCTCCTCACCACCAGGAGAGGTTCACATCATAAAAAGTCAGTTGTTTTGATTGGTTTAGAAGATAATTCCACAAAATTAACATTGCCATTTCACAAAATTTCTGATTAATTCTAAAACCATTTTTATTTAGTTTTACTTTTTATTTTTATTTGTTATAATTATTAATTATTAGTTGTTTAGAATTTCTTTCCATTTAAAATCTATTTTTATTTCGATTATTCTTCATTCATTTTATCATTTATTTTTCATTTATTTTAGATCTTCAAGGTCTTATCATCCTTGATGACCTGAAATCCATCGAAAACATCCTCACGGTCGATCCATCGATCGTGAAGATGAGGAGTGATAATAGTTTTAAATCCACACTTTTACTGGAGGCTTCTTATTACAACAAACTCTCAATTGCTCGATTATTAATAAACAGAGGTGCGGAGATAGAAGCGACGAACATCAATGGATGGACAGCACTCCATTATGCTGCACGTAGTAATTCTACCGATACACTCACCTTTTTAATAAACTCCGCACCTCATCTTATCAACATACAAACTAACAACTACAACTACACACCACTTCACTGCGCATCACAGTATGGTAATTTCGAAAGTGTTGAAACGCTCATATGCCATGGAGCAGATCGTCGTATTAAAGATAAACGAGGCAAAACTGCATATGATGTGGCGTATGGTGACGATGAAAAGAAGAAAAGAATAAAGGAATTTCTTCTTCAACACTAAAAGTAAGTAAATATTTCATTTAAATGTTTTTATCAGAAAAAGGTTGGATGGAAAAGACTATTTTAATGAAAAGTTTCCTATCGTTACTATGACAACACGCTAATGAAGTTTTGTTTTTGTTGTAGGAACCATCCGTGATGTGGACTTTTAATTGTACATACTTGAATTTATTTATTTATACATATTTAACAACTTTAGAGATAGGAAAGTGCCGATTATAGCGCAGAAATTGTATCCCTCCTAATTATAAACGAGAATCCCTGTTAATTATTTTCTCATAAACATAAAGTATTAACGTGGAAAATCATATGATTTCGGGTATTTCCCTACATAAAGTTTAATCAATAAATATTAGGGGTTTTCCCTAATATTATTATTATAACCACAAACTACTCAGAAATGTAAACAATTAAATATCTCATAAAAATGTCCAGGGGAAATCCCCAATTGCAGTAAAAAGCAGTTTGTAGCAGTTTAAACTTTATAACATAAATGAGCTAACAATACTTATAACACACAGATCAGCGTAGTCTAGTGGATAAGAACGCTAACTTGCAACAGCATGGTCGTGTGTTCGAACCCCACGCAGTTCGTCTGAGAGGAAGTATATATACTTCGGCGGTTGTAGATCTCTCATGTTCTGGTTGTAAAACTTGCATGAGTGCGCACTTCCCCGCAGTTTGTGTTGAATATATCGCGGAATGGTTAGCAATGCGTCTGGGTGATTTATCACTGTCAGGTTTCTCTGGTCCATAGAGACATTCAGGTTACCGTCATTTCGATCGAAATTCAACAAAACGCCAGGGCTTAGAAGTGTTAGCATGTATCCACAATGCCGGCTATAATTGCAAACTACATGCGCTGATCAGCGAAATATATACCATATGCTAAACATCGTGGTTATCGCTAAAATCAAAGCAATTTTCTCTTCTTCATGAGATGGGAGTGAATCTGTTTGACTCACTCTTTTGTGAACTTCCTTTTGTAAACTTTTATTTTTTGTTTGTATTGGAGAGCTAGTCACCTTGTTTGAAATATGATGCTCTTGCACAACATTAATCATTTTATTTCTTCCGAGGCTCAAGTTCTCATTAGATATGAGAATTTTGTTATTGTAACCAGACACCCCCGACTTGATGTTTAGATTCATGTCACTAGGTAACATGTAAATACCTTGAGTCCTCACTGTGAAATCTGGTATTTGTCACAGATCAGATCGGCGTACGTTTCTTGAAGTTTTCTGGTGGTGTTTTAGAATAAATAAACAGGTTTTCATATTTCAACTCCCTCCGTAATTTCCTCAACTCGGAAGCTCTGCGATGCAGTACTGAAGCTCTGCACTAGAGTGCTGAAGCTCTACGCTAGAGTAAGGTCAAGAAGAGGCTATAATACCTTAATAGGTGGTTTTTGAGTCACGTGGGCCACCAGAAAGTTCATAGCTATGTCTTCGCAATTCATATATTCATCCACCATCTCCCTGATGGCTGAGTTCATACTGTATGTGTATAGGTAGGAGTAATACTATAAAACAAAGACCGGAATGTTGTATGTAGAGCAGAGAAGTACCCAAAATGCAATGCTTGAAAACAAAGCCGATAATTGGTTGGCACAAACAAAAAGATACACTAACAAAATAAAGCATATTTGGAAAAGAGCGACTCAACATAGAAATTGCACTTCACCACAGATGTCCGTTAACTTCTTGAATGTCATGACTGGATACATTCAACATGTAACAACGTACCTTGTGAAAAAATGCAGCACCGGTCAAAACGAGGGAGAGTTCGCAAGAGTGCTCAGGGTTGTAGTAGAATGTTTTTGAGGTGGCGTTGAAGGAATGATGACGCCCAGGAAATCCCACTAGTCGGTCTCGATTTTCCCGCCAAACTCTGAAAGACATAATGAAATAAAATATTATATTGATGTTTTTTTTTTAAATCACTAGTCCCACTCAAGGCCGAAGCCACTACAAGGAGTGGCGCTACATATTCTGGATGTTCATCCTGGCATTAATCTCCCAGACTAGCCTTCATTTTCCCCGAAATACATCAGGGAATCGAGCTAGTTGCAGTACCTCCAGGAGTCGTGGCTTTTTCAACACCCGACCTCAGCGGGGTTTGAACCGCCAATATTGGGTTCCCAAGCTCAACGCTTTAACCACTAAGCCACTTTTGCACTTATGTCTCCACCATGTATCAGAGGATGAAAATGTATGTATCAGAGGATGAACATCCCAGTATGCAAAATTGTCATTGCGACAAAGAGCATTTTTATTGAAATAAAGCGCACGTTTCCATATAAGTGCACTTCTTCACAGTGATTTTTCAGCAAATTTCTCACTGGCATGTACATCTGAACACATGCGGCATAAAAATTACATTTGGAGAGACAATTTAAAATGATCCCAATGACAATGAGAGCGATCAAAATGGCTTTAAACCAACCACTGCAAGAATTAACGCTGTTCTTTTTCATCATCTTTGATACAGATAATATTCCTAAAAATATCATTAACATTTAAATATCAACATTTGTAAACAGTTTAGTTTAATAAAGATGGCAGCTACGATGATGAAGTTTCATCGTAGTTGTGTAATATACACTAACAACATGTTAAAAGCACTATTTCTTTATCATTAAATTAATAAAGGGTCACAACTGATCAAGTCTACTTTGATAAAAATATTGCATTATTGACTTTCTGGATTTCATGGAATGGAATCTTCTAGTAACATTGGTTTGATTTTCTTTTATATAAGTAATACACTAGAAGCTGTAAATGTTAGGAAATATAAACTGTATGTGAAACCGCTACTTACTTTTAATTCGATGCTGAGCAGTAGTCATAAAACATGCAATGGTATGAGCTTGAACACATCAACAGCACGGTGAATAAAAATACTGCCAGACACAAGTAACAAGGTCGCTTTTCCAAAAGAAGACATGTGACATATAAAGTCATAAACATTGACTGATTCGAATTGACGATTAAGTTTCCAGGGCGTGGAATCAATAACAATGGTAGCAGCCACTGTAGGCAATACATAGCAGAAAATCAAAGCTTCTTTTCCATATCACTTCATCATTAATAAGTGTTCTAGAAACAGTAGTAGAATTTCATTTGGAAAAGCTATAATTATGAAAGCTTTTTTATGAAGCCAAAGGAGATTACAGCACTTGCATATCTAACTAAAAGAGTCGATAGAAAATTATTGCAAAGAATAAACAGAGCTAACAATGATCAATGTAGATATGTAGATCGTCTTCAAAACAAAACTTGATAAATATCTACGTACTGTGCCTGATCAACCTCTTATTCCTGGGTATGTCCAGTTCAGGCAAGCTGACTCAAACAGCCTTCCAGATATGAAGAACTGCATTGGACTCGACGAGTTGGATGTGTGAGGATTCACAGAAACAATATCAAGTAAATCAAGTAAGATATATTCCTTATTCTTCAAAGAACTTTATTGACTCTTTTGCATGCTGCCAGCTAATAACCGACTGGATATTTGTGGCAGCTTAATTACATTTTAAGCAGAAAACAGATGCTAAGGGGCAATTATCAATTTGAAAAATCAATTGTGTGAGTCATAATGCATTATGTAATGCATTATTGTATATACAAGATATGTAATTATGGAGAAAAGTCACTGACAAATTATATTCCCTCATGATATTTGAAGAAACTGTACCCTTTCCCTTCTGTTTTCCATCACACTTGTTCAAGAAATATATTTTCTCTACAGCCAAATCATAAAAATGAATCTCAATAAGAATTCATAAGAAAGAAACACGTTTTTAAAAATGTATAAAATTCAACGCTTCAAACTAAGAGAGTTTAAAGGGAAGCGGAGGTTTGGGAAAAAAATTTCTTTGCGATTGGTAGCAAGAAAATATTACCGAAAAATGTAGTATTTTTACTCTGATAAGTTTTTTGTAAGAACATAAATAAACACTTTTCTATAGAACGGAGTGCTTTCATGACATCAATTAACGCATAAAGTTTTTTTACTAGAGCATGTAAAAAATATGATTAAACAAATTTAAACATTGCGGAAGATGAATACAGGTGTTAGAGCCCTACACACACCACAAACCAATGATTGAATTCTCATAATTTGAAGATAAAAATTCAGAGCATCTATACTTTTATTGATGTTTATAGTGAAGAAATATATAGATTACTGAAACACAGTTGCCAAGAAAATTGAAAAACAAGAAAACTTTGAAAGGCTATAACTTTCATTTGGAAAATTACTAGAAGACAAATAGTACATTGTTAATACTTAAAAATGCCTTATTTTCTGTTTCAAGAGACTGCCGACATAAACTTTTGTGTGATCTTTTCTAGTTTAACACTTTCTCAACATAACCTTATCTGCTAATTTGCATGATAGTAGTAGTAGTATTTATTTACCAACAAAGATAAATTTACAAGAAAAATAAGCTCAGATATTCATTACAGCAATTTATAACTTACAATCAGATTTATTAGACAAACCTACAAACCCACAATCGTGTAGTAACAAAAGGAGGAAATGGTGAAATTGAACAATTCTTTATATACATAGTTTAGATAGAGCCTTAAATCTCACACATCATCATATTGCAGGCATCAATGAAATTATCTGTGTACAACACAACAATTATTTTTTACTGTTGCTAAAATATTTGTTGCAGATTCTTTTGTACAGTATGTCCTAAAATAAGAGGGCCTACGCATTTAGAGAAGTAAAACTTTTGGAATATCCAACTAAACCTTGCAATTTTTACCCCAAAAAATAGCAAATAAAATAAGCTTTTCGAAAATATATACTTTACCTAAGTTAAAATTAAAATTTGACTTAAAATCATTGATTTAAACTTTCTTCACGGTTTCTGAACTCTTAATCATCGATTAAATGTGGAATTTACGACCAATTACTCTTTTGTTTTGCAGTTCAACAAGTGCAAACGATTTGGTGTAACAAAGACACAAATGTTTAAAAAGTTTCACGAAAATCTTCTGAGAGTGTGTTAACAGTCTTATTTTTTTTCAAAAAAAATCATTTTTATGTAAGAGAATTTAGCTTTTTGAGGGAGAAAAAAATATTGCAGTGACAAGTATGGTACAGTTAACAAATGACCAACGAGTGTACGTGGTTAAAAAGTGGTATGAATCCAAATAGCCATGGTTCAGAAGTTGTAAAACGGGGATCGCGCCAGACGATTAAGATTTTGCCGGTGGTTCTCACGAAGGTCTAAAAATATACGTTTTTTATCAAACGTTGTCATTGGGGATGAGGCTATCTTTCACATGAGTGGTCAAGTGTCAAATCATTGGGTTCGCTGCTACGCCCCCAAAGGTCAACGCCCTGACGATTTCACTTACGAAAGGAGTGATAGTCGTGAGAGCCCTCATGTATGGGCAGCCTTATGTGGAAATGGGACCATCATCGGTCCATACTTTTTCAATCGTCGTGTAAATGGTGCTACGTACAGGGATATGCTGCAAAGGTTTGCTTTCCCTGGTTGTGCTCATAACTACCAAAAATATGGTCCGGTCTTTGATGGTTTGTGGTGGTTTCAAGATGGTGCACCCGCCCATAGGGCAAATGCCACAAAGAATCTATTGCAACAGAAATTTCAAAATCGCATTGTTGCTCTTGGTACCGCCACCGAATGGCCACCCCGATCACCTGATTTAACACCCTGTGATTTTTATCTTTGGGGATGTCTAAAGCAAAAGGTTTATTGGACACCTCCACGAGATCTTGTTGATTTGAGGCGCAGAATTGTGGATGAATTCAATTTGCTTCGTCAGAAACCTGCTGAAATTAGGAGTGTCTTTCGAGCTATGCAGGAAAAGGTTGATTTGTGTATTCAAAGAGGTGGATCCCACATTGAATGTTGAATATTTTTAAGATTAAAACAAAATTGAAGGACGAAAGTTGAATTGAATAAATGTTGGGTTATTATGTATATCTTTTGGTTGAAACAAAGATATTTTTATCCTTGGCTTTGTAGCGATTGATCATTTCAATATTTTAACATTCCTCGTTGAAACTTATTTTTATTGTGTTTTACATTAACTTTTTACCATGACATTTTCCGGGCATTTTCATTTTTGCGTGGAAGAGCTTTCAAAAATGTTCATTTCTTAAAAAGAATCTCTGACACTCTTCTCTTTCTCTTTCTAATAAAAACTAGCTTCCACTAAAATGTAAACAGAGCTCTAAAGAATAAACTGGTTTGACAATTATTTTTTACTGCAATTATTTATGCACGCTTCTTTTGTAAAACAGTTTAATTGATGATTAAGCTCAAAAGTCGATGGTGTCATGGTAAAATCTCTAATACTTTCTGTTGTATTAAAATTTGATAAAAAAATTTTTATCCATTGGAAAGAGAATATCCTAAGCTTCATATTGATCTAAAAATTTTTCATATTCATTGACTAGGTCAAGGACTACAGCCACTTGAAGTCCGAGGCCCTTTTATTTTAGGACATACTGTAGAAAGAACATGATCAAGTGACATTATAGACTGAAAATGTATTAAATATATAATTTAATCTATTACCAAGGCTTAAATAAAAGAATACTAGAAGTACCGGTGCATGAGAAAAAAAACAAACCAATTTAATTCAGCAACTACATACGCCATTGTAAATAAAGAAACACAGACTTCAATACACACAGTGTGTGTTATAGAAATTGTTGTGTTTTTAATTGAATATAATCAATTTTTGGAGATTATTTATTTAATCATCATCGCAGTAGGAAAAAAAAAATTTAAACATATATACCGCCAATCGTCCTAACTTCGGACATCCTTCCAAACTTCGGACACGCTAAATAAACAGACCTGTCTGGTAAACGAAATGTACATAATCAATCAAACCAAGTCAAAATAAATACTAAAATATTAGATAAAGCTGATAAAATAATGTGTTCAAACGCAATAAAGTCAGCGTGAAGCGTAAATAAGCGTGTAGAAAATAAGTGATTTGAAAATAATGATAAACGTCATCCTCAAGGGATTGCAATTAGCAATCCTGTTGAACAACTTAAAATAGTATTACAGTTGACGCTCTCTAATTCGACGTTCTATAATTCGATAAGTTCCCGTTTTCGATGAAATTGAAAGTCACCGTCAAATTTCCTTAAGAAACTCTCATAAACGACGCTCTACTATTCGACATTCTATATTTCGATAAGCTCCCGTTTTCGATGAAAATTTGAAGTCCCTTGAAGGTTTTCCGCTCTCTAATTCGATTTCTGGCGTGTAAAAAGGCCTTTATGGCTGATTTCGAATTTCGAATTTTCGAATTTTTTCGTTCGAACGTCTTCACGGTTTAAAAGATGTAAATAAGGCAATAGAATCATTGTCAAGTAAAAAACAGGCAACTATCGAAGAATTCTTCCGGAGAACTTAGGTTCTCAGGAAGACCTTCGATATTTGCCCTGATTCGAGTTCAAACCAATCGAGTCTCGTCTATACTTTACTTTCTCAGCTCTATAATCCGATGAAATTTGAATTCCCCTTGAAAATCGAATTAGAGAGCGTCAACTGTATAGCAGACGGTTTCTACTTGTATTAACTTTTGATAATATTGAATCTTTTATCTGTAACTGAATGAGAACCAGGTAACCAGAGAACCAGGCATTGAATATCATTTAGCGAAATGTTTTGTTTACATTTTTTTTCGACTTTATTCTTTGATACTAATCAATTGCGTATGATGATTTTACAATACTCTTCTCTACGTAATGAGCACCTGCGTATGTTTGTATTCGCCTTTAAACGTGCAGTGGAATTATAAATCACGTTCGTCTCAAGGGTACAGTCAACTAATTTAAGTGTTTCATTTTTGTTAAGTTTAGTTATGACAAGTTTTAGATTTATATATAGTTTAATTCACAGTGCAGTATGGACTTTTACTGATGTGGTTTGTATTTTGCGGATATGTTTTTTTATGTCCGAAGTTTGGAAGGATGTCCGAAGTTAGGACGATAGACGGTATGAAGAAAGACACGTATCTTTGTTATGGAAATTTAATGTTTAGTTAAAATTATTTATCCACGATTTCATGAGTTAAGGAGGGGGAAAATAGACATATTATGGATACTTCTAGGCAAAAAGAAATTTTAAAGAATTATCAAGTATTTCAATAATTGCGACATATACTTCAGCCATACTGACTATTGTTTCATAATAATCCTTGTGTTTAATAAGAGAGAATCATTTGCTACTTGGAAGCAAAAGATTCCAAACACTGGACATCTCAAGGTTTATTCAAGATTGGTAGTGTTGGATTAATACATTTAATTACTATTGTTTTTTACTTAGCAGAGTGATATTGCTTTGGCAACTGAAATTAGGAAACAACTGGAACTGGCCACAAAAGCTGGGGAAAAGTTAGAAAAATTAGAAAAATCAATAATCAACTTGTAACATAGAATTGAACTAATGTAACTATCCGTTTAGATAAATGAAATAAAATCCAGACTAAGTTTTTGTCAATAATATTCATTATCAAAAAACCTGGTCGTAAGTCGTCCGAGATTTTGAGAAGAGTTTTGTGATAAAATAATATTTTACATTGTAAATTATAAAACGATTAATAAAAGGGGAAAAAGAATAAAGAATAATAATAGATTGATACAAACGGAAGTTTGAGACGTTTGATTCGAAAAACAAACCACGAAACCAAAAACCAAAACAACATCATGGCGCATTGCAAAAGAGGTTCAAGTCGAATGTCTTTAGCCTCTGTTCCGAAAGTTCATCAGTAGGCCTAATCTCGCCTACGTCCGTAGCTGGATGATCCCAAACTAGATGGCGGACGGAGGGTCAAATATAAACGCCCCTTCTCCGCACGCCCTCTTGTAATCGATATAGGTTGCGGAGTCAGGTTCGTGTAAACATCTACTCGTTCGCCAGCGTAAATAAAGTGCAAACACTGTATTTTCATATAATAAATTCATGAAAAAGGTTAAAAAAGATAGAATATCAAAGCATAACATGTTGTTGGCGGATGATAGGGACTTTACCCAGTCCGGTATTCAAATTTGTTCAGAGTGACGTCAGCAAACGCCTCCTTTGGCTTTCCATACATATTATTACTCAGTTCTCTGCTGTATGTGCGCAAAATGGTGGAGTATGTGTTATGTTATGTTGTAAATTTGGGTATCGCGCAGGAGCTAGAATATCTGATCGGCAAAATTTCCTTATTATAAACATTTGGTAGGCATACGATCTCATACATTTTTTGATCAGCTCTTTGAGTCCTACAGAACATGTTTTGCAATAGTTATTTCAAAGTTTTATCTTCCCGAAGTAACATGGAATTTAATGACGTCATCTGTTTCAGTACTAAAATAGCTTTTTCAAACCTCGGTGTAATCCCGAACCTAGTCCGGAAGTATCTGAGAAATCAAGTGAAAACTTCACGCAGTGTGCATGTCAAAACTGTTTGGACTTTACAGGAGCCCTTAAAGAACAGAAACTAGACTTTGATCTCCACACCGACCCTGTTAGTGGTGGGAGACCTGCTGCGGCTTTTCTCATTTCTACCGAGTTGTCGATCTGCATGCCGGATGTGACATACACACAAAAAAATCTGAAAGAAAACCTTTTATTAGAGTGAAAGTTTCGAAAGCAATTCAATGAAAAAGTGAGATGTTTTTGAAAAGATTTAACCTTCAGTAAATTTCAAAATTTTCAGGGAAAGCTTTTTGATCGATTTTATCATAGTTTATTCATTACGGCAGATCTTAATGATCATTTCAAATGTGAAATTTTCCGAAAAAAGTTGTTTTAAGGAGTTTACAGAATTGATTGATTGATTGATTGATTGATAATTTATTTGGTAAAGAAGGTCGTTAAAAAAATGCAGTGTACAATACTGATGTGGACCTACTATAAGTATATGTAAATGAAAAAAATGTTACAAAAGAAAACATATATGGGTGCAAAAATTAGGTGCATATAAAATAATTTTATTCAAATATAGACTATGAACTAAAATCAAGAAATTGAGGAAAGGAAGCGCTAAGAAATTAGGATCGGAGACTAACGGAAAAAAAATTAAAACAACCAAAACAATCAAAAACAAAAGTAGCCAGAGTTTAGGATAATGATGTTGGTTAGCAGAGGAAAAAATTGAATATCATAAATAATAGATCTTAAATTAAATTAGGTAAATACAATAATCAAATTTACAATAAAATACAATAAATTATATATATACATATTAATATACAATATACAAGAAAATATTCTATGTTGCAGAGAAAATTAAAAACTGGTTATAAGACTAAAATTCAAAAAGTATTGCATGGACCATGCGGGTAATAAAATGGATTAGTCACAGAAGATTGACCATAGAAGGTGGTGATAAAATAAGTAAACCAAAATTTGATATTGAGATGAGACTACAAAATCAAAGTCTATGTTGCGTAGGTCAGCCATAAAAAAAAAAAAAAAAAAAAAAAAAGTTACATTAGTAATATAAATACTCTCTATGGTGAATAGCCATTCCTGTGGAAAGAGAGCCGAAGGTAATCCTATCCAGTACGTCTCCAGATAAACATCGCTTGAAAGAATCATGTGAAGGTTTTTCCTTAATTTTGTTTGCTAGGTTGTTCCAGACGTTCGCAGCTCTGTATCTGAAAGATCTTTTATAAGCAGTATGGTTGAAACGAGGTATATCGAGTTTAAAATGGTTTCGTGTGTTTTTTGACTGGCTTTTTGTTATTAAACGATCGAGAGGAGCTGGTGATTTGTTGTTGTAAATCTTGTAAGTTTTGCAAGCAATTGAACGTTTGTAATAGAAGTCTATATGCTTCCAGCGCGCTTGTTGGAGCACAAGATTGTCGGGTACCGCTTTTTTGATTTTGTTAATAAATCTGGCGGCTCTTATGTGGATCTTGTTGATAGTTTCGATGTGAGTTGAACTACCCCAAATCAGGATACCATATAGAGCAGAAGGTAAAATACCATGAAAGTAGATTGTCTCTAGTGTGGCATTGGACATCGCTCTCATCTGATAGAGCTTCTTCACTTTAGCGGAGAACGGTTTGCAGATCTCATTAACATGTTTGTCCCACGATAGGTTTTGATCAATAGTGATTCCAAGACACTTGCATTGACTCACAAATTGTATTGGTTTAGATTCCATACAAACTTCTTGCAGAGGACCTACAATATTCCTGTTGGATATCACTAACAGTCTGCATTTTCCTGGATGTATGGACAGTTTGTTTTTTCTTGCAAAATTTTCAATTTTTTCGATCTTTATCTTCATTTTAGAAATGGCATCATCAATAGAATTTCCAACAGCAAAAGCTGTGGTGTCGTCAGCAAATAATTCAAGACCCTCATCATCATTTTCCACATCTTTCTGAATTTCATCAGGCATATCATTTACATAGATGGAAAAGAAATTCGGACCCAATATTGATCCTTGAGGGACGCCAAAAAGAACTTTTTTACTTTCAGACTTGGTACCATTTAAAACAGTAAACTGCGACCTGCCGTGTAGATAGCTAGAAAGATATTGAAACAATGACCCTGAGATACCACATGCTGACAGTTTTTTCATTAAAACATCATGACAAACACTATCAAAAGCTTTTTGATAGTCGACGAAGAGAACGACAACTGTTTTGCCATTATCAACTGATTGTAACCATTTCTCTGTCATGTGTAATAAAAGGTCCTCAGTTGAGCTCTCTTTACGGAAACCCCATTGACTACTACTTAGCAGGCTGAAGTTCTCCAAGTGTTCATTCATTTCCATGCAGATGTAACGTTCAACAACTTTACTTGAGATGGAAAGTAACGAGATGGGTCGGTAATTATTGCAATCCTTTTTTGATCCTTTCTTATGCAAGCAGGTTACTTTTGCTCTCTTCCAGTTCACACTTTTCTTGAAGACTTTGAACAAGCTGTCAATTGATATAGATTCATGTAACATCAAGTCCCTAGCTGAGATGTTATCTGGTCCACAAGCCTTGCCAGTTTTCACAGTTGACATAAAAGCTGCCTTGAAAGAATCTTTGTTGGTTTGAATTTCAGATATAGAAGGGGTAACACGGTAAATGTTGGAATTTGGAATACAAGCTTGAGGTGATGGTATTTTTGACGACAGACTCCCACCAATGTTGGCAAAAAAATCATTCATTAGATTTGCCTTCTCGGTATCGTCTAGAATAATAGCTGCTTTGGTTTCTAGAGGACCAATGACATTATTCGATGATGTCAACCCATTGAATTTTTTCACTGTCTTCCAAAACGATTTACTGTTTTTGGATCCTTGAAATTCATGTTTCCAATAGTTTGCTTTGGTTTCACGAATCAATTTGGTGCAATGATTTCTCATCTTTCTATATTGCTTCCATTCGAGGGAGTCTTTACTTGATGTTAATTTGGCTTTGTTGAGCAGTCTGTATCTGGTGTTCATCGACTTCCTTATATCTCCTGTCATCCAAAGCTGGTTTTCAACTCTCACTTTCACTTTTCTTGGCTTAACATATTCTGAGTTTTTCAGAAGACTTTCCCAGCACCAGAGAGAATCATCTGCATCATCGAAAATGTCGACTATGTGCCAAGGAGTAGATTCCAACTCAGTACGCAGTTTATTCAGGTCAATGTTGTTATAGTTTCGAACTGTTATTAGTTTAGAAATCCTTTTAGGCTTTGATGTGACATTCAAGGTAGCAAAGACCAAATTGTGGTCAGAAACACATGTGTCGTAACTCCCCTTGCTGACTACCTTTCTTGGAATGGTTGTGAGAACGACGTCAATCAAGGTTTTAGTAGTTGGAGTAACTCTTGTAGCATCTTTAATGACATTTTGGAAGTTGGATGAATACAGTAAACTCTTTAGAGTGGCAGCTGTGCTTGAAGGTTTGAGAAAATCTATATTCAAATCACCAAGTATAATGATGTTTTTTCTGTGTGCAATTCTGTTGACAATTATTTCAAAGTTTTTCAGGAAGTGATTGTCGTTAGATGGACGGTACATACACCCTAATAACAATTTTTCCGATCTGATGTTTATCTCAAGCCAAATCGACTCTGTTTTCCCTGTACTGAAGTTGAAACTAGCCTCGTAAGCAGGAAGGGTACTTTTAAAATAAATTAACACTCCGCTCCAATGATTTTTGTGACCTTGTCTGTCTTTTCTTACAAGGGAATAGTTATTGATTTCCAATTCAGCATCGCTCACATTACTACTTAAATGCGTTTCAGATATTGCAAGAACGTTGATCTTTGTTTGGTAGAGCAGTAATCGAATCTGATCTATTTTGTTTAAAAGTCCATTTACATTTATGTGAGCACAACACAATCCCCTCGATACCTTTAAGGAATCTCTCAAATCTGGAAAAGGATTTTCCCAGCACGCCATCTTTGTTATTCGGACGCCAGTGTCATTAACTGGTATTATTGCCAAATCGACAAGTGTCCTCGAATTTTCAGTGATTCTTGTATAGCCTTAACGTTTTGTAGAGCCGATTGTAGAGCCGACAAATTATTCAGTTAGTGACTAGAAAAATAAAAAACATAAAGAAGAGGTAAAACTTGTTGTGTGCCAGCTAGGTCGACCATTTTGTTGATGGTTGCTAGGATACAGAAAAGAATCGTCTTGAGAGAGAGATGTTCTTCTGCAGGTCTGTTTTCACGCAGTGTCAAACCATGACCTCTAACAGTCAACAGTGGGACAGTGTCAGTGTCGTATGCATAGCATAATCTGATGCCGCTCAAAATGAAAAATCAAAACCCTAACTTCCCTTCCATTGCAATCCGTTTTCCCCAATAGTCCGAAAGGGCTGATGTATTCTGGTGTATCCCTAAGGGCTATCCGAAAGGTGTAAGGTGTAAGAAAGATGTGTCCAGAAGGGTCGATGTATTCTGGTGTATCCTTAGTCAATTGTCTCAATCCATTAGAAAGTGAATAGATTTCTTTCAGATGACGTCGTTCATTTCTCCGTCGATATTATCTCTGTCGGTTGTGCTGACGTCAAGAGTAGCATCTACACCAGATTCATATAAATATTTATCGTAAACGACACAGCAAATCGCAAATCGTTGCGATGTTTCAAAACAATCTATGGCGCTTAAAATAGATTGTAAAATAGATTTATAGATCTCACATATTATAATAGAGTATAGATGTATCTATGGCGCTTAATCTATGCGGCATTAATTAGATTTTCTACTAAGCATCGTAGATTCCATGAGAATCTTTTTCGTACATTGGACAATTGAATTTTC
Organism: Turritopsis dohrnii; assembly: GCA_027922465.2. NCBI lineage: Eukaryota > Metazoa > Cnidaria > Hydrozoa > Anthoathecata > Oceaniidae > Turritopsis > Turritopsis dohrnii. Next base: position 29,180 of record BQMF02000782.1, on the reverse strand, counting down.
CCCGTGACGTTTTTCCAGATTAATTTTTATGAATGTAACCACTTCCGACGTGTCTTGTAAGATCGAAGAAGTAAGTGAGACAAACTCAATATTTCATTTTAGATGATTAATCAAGGCACCTATGATTGTTATTATTATTATTATTATTATTGATAATCTTTATACTGGATATTCGTCTCAGTTCTATACATACATATCTACAAAGTCTTCAAACCTGATGAAGAGAATGCTGGAAAGCTTGTAACGATGTAGTTTTTATGAGATGACATATCTACAAAGTTTATACATAATAAAACTGTTCTTCCCAACGAGTCCTGTGTAGATAGCCAATTGAGAGAATAGTGTTGAAAAGTTGGAAAGAAGAATGAAAAACAAAACTTATACTAGATCTGGAAATATAACTCGCATAATCAGATATCAAAACCAAAGAAGAATCAGACTAAATGATTGGGTGACTTAACAACATAAAAACACAAACAACAACAACAACAACAACAACAACAACAACAACAACAACGTAAAATCAAAACTATTTAATGTTCTAGTAAATACTTTAAAATTGCTCTCAGACCTAATTACTTCGGTAATTTGTTGTAGATAAACACACCATAAAAATAACAAAACTTTTTAACAGTTCGCTCCATGTATCAGCTGTTAAAGAATATATCACCTCATTCATAATTGAGCCTCGTTTAAAATCATAATGATTTCATATCTTCCTCGTTGTCATCAATTAGCAACCAGGTCATGGGTGCGTTGAAAAAGGCAGTGACGTCATTAATGAAAGATTGACTTAACATTCATTAGAAAAATGGGGATTTTAGATTGTGTTCAAAGACCACCACCTTAACTTCTGGAAGTGAGTTTATGGAGTAACCATAGTAACCAACCAAACATCTTCTGTACAGAAGAAACGATGGAGGGATTATCGGTCAAAATAACACAACGATGGAGGGATCATCTAAAATATGCAATGTGTAATTACATGTCTCTCCAAATACTGGCTGTGATGCCTACTGACCACTACTGAGAGTCTTCAATAAAGGTTCAAGAAAATATTTTTTAGTCAATTCTTGGTGTGACCTTAAAGAGGTCCTCAACAGTCACTAAAAAAGGCTGACAGTCAAAGAAAGAGAGAGGAGAGTTTATGAAGAAGATGGACAGCTTCAGGCACACACTTGTGGACATATTTTCTTGAAAATTTCCTCCTTACTTCTTCATCGTCACACATCACTTCTTCAGGTATGTTTTGATTTCGTCATGTAAGTATAATATTGCAGCATGGTCGTACGACGTTGCTGGACTGCTGCATATTCTGCTACATGAGGAATGTCGGAACTCCAACCTAACTATCCTCTTGGAAAAAATACAGGATACAGTTAGCAAACAAAATTAATAGTATTTACTATAATCAATGATAAGAAAGAACCATGAAAGCGTAGAATTAATAGTTGACAGATGAAGACTCCGTACAAATAGCCCTAAAATGTAACAACACCAACTATACCATTACTATATAAACATTCCCAAATGAAAATAATTCTGATTCAAGTAGCCATTTTTTATTTTAGTAAGGTTTTTCCGGTTGATGGAGTTTTAGATATTTTATGTCTTCCAGAATTTATTGCTACAAACTTCTCAAGTGAACATTACATGACGTTAAAGCACCTGGTCAGTCCATACAACCTCGTTTTCATGCATTTTGTGATTTTGGTACTTACTAGAAAGCCTGTTTTTGTTAAAACTCGATCAATGGTTAAGAGAAATCTTTCTGATATTTTCAAACCAAACAAAACGAAATGATTAAAAGCATGAAACATAAAAGATTTTGTTGTTGATCAAAAATAGATGGAAATGTATTGTCGATAAATGTTGGTTCTTTTTTTGTTGCTGAAACAAATTCTATCTGTTGATAATAGCGTTTGTAAAAAATGTCTGACTCTTATTTTAAAAGATTTATATCATTCATCTGAATGGAAAGTATATCACCATAACAACTATACTACGGAGACTATCCATCACACAACAAACTAAATCTATAATACAGTAGTAGTCTTCCTCATTAGCGGATACTGTTGGTGCAAAAATTTTTGTCCGTAATTATAGGGAAGCCACTAGCTGCCTTGAAAACTTGTTATTTTGGGGCCATTTTCGTTTTTTAAATGAAGTTCGTGCTCTTTTTATTTCTGGGGAGCTCTCCGCAACCCCCTTCTCCTCTTTAAATTGAAGTAAAGTCAAGAGTAACATTATTTTTGAAAACAAAACAAAAAGTACGCCGTCAGAATCACAAGGATGAATTCTATGGAAAAGGATGCTACTGTTGAACATCCTTAAAACATCTCTAAGGTTTGTCTTTATACTTCAAGTTGAAGTTATTACGAAAAGAGTAAAGCATGGAGGAGGATATGGGCAAGAAATTCCCGTGAAATATCATTTTAGGGGACCTAAAAAAGCATCTGGTTGATAAAGAATATGTTGAGATAGCTGAGAGAGAGAACTTTGTAAAATTGTTGAAAAATATTTCAAATAATATAAAAAAACACAAAAACATATATATTTGTCTGTCCGCAATTTAGAATGTTTTCCAAGAGAGTTTGACCAGAACACGCCGGTGTAATGAAATTTGTCCGGTAATTAGAGGCGTCCGGCAATTGGAATCGGATTACATCAGGCTTTTTTCTCTTTATTCCAATTACGTCATACTTTTGGAATTTTTCTACATTCTTCAAGTTGAGATTTTAAAACTTAGCTTATAAGTGACCAATGATTTCGATTCGCAAAATTCATCAACTTTTCAGAAATAATGCCAATCAGCGGATTCTTTTCAGAGAAGAAAACATTTTAAACAGTATTTTTGATGATAATAAAAGTAAAAGCATATATACGGACATGGTAAAAACTAACAGTAATTGTCACTTAATCTTTTTAAATGCACGGCTGACTCTGGAAGCAATTTTTTATGACGTGCATTCCGCTCAAGTAGGAAATAGGCGATGTTATGTTCTTTAATGGAAATATGTTTTTATTCTCCGCAGTTGAGGTCAATTCCGTTCCGTTCAATTGGAATCAGAGAGAATACTGTACTATTCTTTTCAATTCACTTGGAAAGTTATTTCTGGCAATACCTTATTTTTAGAATTCCACGTGATGTATTTTTGTTACATTGATCAATGCCACAATATTCTAACAAAATTGTTAACTATCTTTCATTACAGTTCAGCCAAGCTATATCTTTCAAAGCGAGGCCAGATAATTTCAATAAACAAATAATGGCATAACCTTAAACAGATATCAAATGTTTCATAATTTTCATTCCTGGATCAACTTATGAGGTTCGTCAATAAAAAGAAATTATTAAGTTAGTGACGTAATTTCAACATGCAGATTCTACGTGAAAACGAGGCAAGGGTAGAGCAGTTTATCTCACAACATAAAGACACGATTAATTTCAAACAATTTCTTTGAAACTTTCAAAAACAAAACATGAACAACACTTCACATTCAATAATATTCCTTCCATTAACCAAACATGACCAGATTGCAAAACTCATAACCGTCAATAGCGACTCTGCTGGGGGTCTGCACACTTCTTCACAAATGTTGTCGGCTGTGTGTGTTAGAAATAAGTTTCTTTGAAGAGGAAAACATCACACTATTGTTAAAACTTTTATAGAATAGTCAAACTTTTCAAAGTCAACATCAGGTATGGTTAAAACGTAATGAATCAAGTAGCGACTCTGCGGGGGGTCTACAATATCTGAACTGTAAAATCATTGATTTCGTTAACAAATAAATTCTAGAATCTTCATGTATTGACAAATAAAAACTTTTCTCTGACTTTAACTTGAAACAAAATTAAAACACACGAACAGAAACGATTTGTTAACAGGTAGCGACTCTGCGGGGGGTCTTTTCTTCTATAAGATAATTGCATCAACTGTATTTGGAGTATGGACAGGAAGTTGATATAAATCAACATATATGCAGAAAAAATGAATTAAGTTCATCAATAAATAAATAAATTCGATCATGAAAACTAAACAAACATGAAACGAAAGAGTTTTTTTACATTAGCGACTCTGCGGGGGGTCTTCCTTCTAATAGGATAATTGCATTAACTATAATTGGGAGTTTGGGCACGAAGTTGGTTAGTTAACATGATAATTAGAATTGTCTCAATAAAAGAAAGTTGTTAAATATGTATAAATAAATAAATTCAAGTATGTACAATTAAAAATCGACATCACGGATGGTTCCTACAACAAAAACTAAACTCCATTAGCGTATTGTCATGGTAGCGATAGGAAACTTTTCATTAAAATAGTCTTTTCCATCCAACTTTTTTCTGATAAAAACATTTAAATGAAATATTTACTTACTTTTAGTGTTGAAGAAGAAACTCCCTTATTCTTTTCTTCTTTTCATCGTCACCCTCACGCTCACACGCCACATCGTATGCAGTTCGTCCTTCATCATCTTTAATATGACGAGCTGCTCCATGGCGGATGAGCGTTTCAACACTTTTGAAATAACCAAACAGTGATGCGAGGTGAAGTGGTGTGTTGCTGGAGTTATCTTGATTGTTGATAAGATGAGGTGCGGAGTTTATTAAAAAGGTGAGTGTATCGGTAGAATTACTAAGTGCAGCATAATGGAGTGCGGTATATCCATATTTGTTCGTCGCTTCTATCTCCGCACCTCTGTGCATTAATAATCGAGCAATCGAGAGTTTGTTTTCAGCAGAAGCCCTCATTAAAAGTGTAGATTCAGCAAACCGATCACTCTTCATCTTCACGATCGATGGATCGACCGTGAAGATGTTTTCGATGGATTTCAGGTCATCACGTTCGATGAGATCATGAAGATCTAAAATAAATGAAAAATAAATGATAAAATGAATGAAGAATAATCGAAATAAAAGTAGATTTCAAATGGAAAGAAATTCTAAACAACTAATAATTAATAATTATAACAAATAAAAATAAAAAGTAAAACTAAATAAAAAAAGTATAATAAAGAATTTTCAGAAATTTTGTGAAATGACAATATTAATTTTGTGGGATTATCTTTAAACCAATCAAAATAACTGACGCAAATGGAGTGGGTGGTTGTGGAACCACCTATGACGTCATAGCAAAACGCAATGAGGCGTATCTCTTGAACTGTTCGTCACAGATATATGGTTCTATATATCATTTTAATCAGCTTTTCAAGCTCTAACTGATGGTGAACAAACTGTCAAGCAAAATGAATCTTCATAATTTCCATCTATTCCACACACCACCTATGACGTCATAGCAAAACGCGATGACGCGTATCTCTTGAACTGTTTGTAACAGACATACGGTTCTATATATCATTTTAACCAGCTTTTCAAGCTCTAACTAATGGTAAACAAATTTTAAAGCGAAACGAATCTTTGTAATTTCTAACTATTTTTGATCCGAAAATATTCTACATTAATATCGCCACCAAAAGTAGAACTGATACAAACTAGCCGCCAAGGCGGCGTCGATCGCCGCCCATGTCCACCTGCTCTGTGTCACACCGCAGACTCCAATAGACGTCATATTTCCTTATAAACAACCTGTGTTCAGGCAGAGGCAGATTCGAAATCTCAACCTCTGGTGTGCAGTCAGTTTTGCATCTTAACTCTCCCAGTCGAGCAACCAGTGTTCCAAGTTTTTGTAATTTGGGAGCCCGAATAAAAATCCCTGCTCCAAATTATTGCACTTAAAACCAGCGATAAGCGAGGAACATATAATGGAAGAACTGAGGTTCAATTCTAACGGCTCCTGGACTGTTTTAACTTCCTTTGCTGCTGGCTTTATTGCTTAATAAAGCTTGGTTGCACATGAAGACAAATACGCTCCTGGTGTTTCAACTCTTTGCATGTTCTTAATTTAGCCGTTCATTGTCGCGGTCACATTTAAAGTGTCAGCATTCCGAACGTGAACTTCACGTGATCTTTATTTACGATTTTTAACCAATCAAATACCAGTTTAAACAATGGTTCCAAAAAATCTGCATTTCATAATGTGCTATTTATTATATATTTCCCCATAGGGCGAAATATATGTTAAAACGGGCATTTTCCTTCTCCTTCTTCTCCTTCTTCTCCGTTCACTTTTATAGCCGCGGTTCAATATTGAATTTTCGCCTAGCCAAAGTAGATAAGAATAGAGGCTAGTCTACAGCACGCCATTTTTTTCAGTCAGTGTAGATGAGCAGTGGAAGATTTTTGCTTTTTTTTCTGCTAGCTTTTCAAAAGATTGAAAAGATGAAACGTTAATAATGGCAATGAATCGTTTTAGTTCAGTTCAGTGTTAAAAAGCTTTGTAAAAACTTTTGAATGAACGTGTAAAAACCAGAAAAAATTGATATATCAATGATGTTTTGTTTTTGTTGATAACAATGTTATGATGATTGGTAATTAATTTGCTTCGAACAGAAAACCATTGAAGCTGTGGTTTCAGTGCAAAGGTGAAAATTCATTATCAATAGCCAGGCTGAAGATTTATTTTTATTTTACATCCTGATATAATGTAGCCCAACTGAACTGAAAGCACGATGTATACCAGCCATAAAGGAAACCCTTTTCATGTGGAGAAGAACCAGTTCAACCAGTTTGTTAATTCAAAAAGTACATACAAAAACAGCAAGTAAAAACATGATGTCGTATATGGAATAAGAAGTTCAGAAAACCAATTACGTATAATATTTTAAAATACAGGATTGAGACACATAATATAATAACTTGAAAGAATCTGGTCGAGTGTGCTTCCCTGGATAGTCATTTAATCCAACAACAGAAACATAGTTTACTATGGATGAATTCCATGATCACGTATACTGTTTTGATACTGTATATCATTTTATTTTGCAAAATTTAATATATGTATATACTGTCAATTTTCCTGTACGAACAACGAACGTAATTCAACACACAATACAAATGTAAATTAAATCAAGTCGGAACAGGAACTTCTACTTTCAGCTATGTACTGATTTGGTTATGGATATGTATTTTCACTACCAAAGTTGGGATTTACATAGGTCATTTTTACCACAAAATAAACAATGAGTGTGAATATATTTTTTTGAACAGAGATGTTTATTCTGAATATATACTTGAATTTAGTTTTATAAATTGTCACTTTAAGCCCATTTTTTTTTTTTTTTTAAATACGATATATTCAATTGTTTTTTAAATACCTATTCTGTTCTAATTTGAAATGTTACACGTAATATTTATTACCAGAGATTTTGATTACTTTTGATAGTTATTTGCTTATATGTCTACCCAAAAGTATACTGTGGTATCAAAATTAGGTTTAACAATTTTCTTTTCTTCGTTTGTACAGAAAAACTGTATACAAATTTGATTGTATAATGTTGTAAGATAGTTTTGTTCGAGTTACAAATGGTATAAAGGATAGGAAACTTGTCAAGCTTCTGCAACAAAAAAGATCATACATATTATATTTAGATAAAATTGTCTTACACATTGATGGGTTTGTTGATATACAGTTGTTTAAGGGAAAATATTAGTCGCACTTAGGTCTTATAATTTTTAGCTACATGTCCATAGTAACTTCTCGGTCACTTTTTAACTCCTCAGCAAAAAATTTTAAGAGAAACCTTATCTTTTGACCGTGAACAACTTCATTTCATAATAAGTTCAAAGTAAGTTTTTTTGTGGTATTAAATTCAATCTGAGTATCAGGTCAATGGTAGTTGACCTGATACTGATACTGTAATTATTTAATCATACATTTTTCTCATTGTAATCAATGTACACACAATAATTGATAAAATGTTTGCAACTTTGGGGAAATATATAGTCGCATTTTTGCGAATCTTGTTTACTTTTTAAAACCAATCGATTTAATCAGTTTAACAATACACTCAAAACGTAGAGAGAAAAAACTTTAGCTTTTGTTTTACGCGCTTTAACATAGGTGCTATCAAAAGTAGGGGGGAGAAATGGTTTCCCTTAAAAAGATCACACGGGAGGAGAACAAAATGCACGTTCTAAAAATGAATGAATTGAATAAAAGACATGTTTGATCAGAAGTACATAACAATTAAAAGAAATTAAATTATTAAAACAAAAGCAAAAAAATTTTGTTTCATGACACACTTTTTTCACCTGTCTGAGTCGGGCAAGGAAAGCTTCGGTTTTTAAACATTTTCATTGCTCGAAAAAAAGGTAAAAAAAGGTAGAAATTCAAATGGTTTACATACCATCGAAGGTTGGCTTCTTGAATGGCATTCTGAAAAAAGAAAATGAATTAAGGTATAATCACCAATATAAAAAAAGTTAAGGATTATAATGTCAACAGTTATCAAAGAATAGTATCCAGACCTCCAGAATTCAAAAGTAGAAAGGTAAATCAATAAATCAAGCTCACTTTTGTTCAGTTAGCTGCGTCAGCATTTCAACAGCAGGTAATCGATCATAAAATTCTGATATTGGTAAATTGTCGATTACTGGTTTAGTGAGTTTAATCATTTTTAACGAATTCCATTTTTCAATGACTTTTCTGAACATGGACTTCTTGCTTTTATGAGACAGACGAAATGGATGAGACAAACTGGAACAGTCAATTACTATAAACAAGATGTTAGATGTTGCCCGAGCAGCACTTTCTAGTATAGTGTGACGATGAAATTGCTCAGTGCTTGATAATGGAATGACAACTTTACGAATTTGATAACCACGACATCCATTGCTATCTGCAAGTACAATCATGGTTTTTCCCTCAATGGCTTCTGCTACCTCCCTTTTTTCTTGAAAACTTGGGATTTTATTTTTGTTGCCAAGACAATGTGCATAAGTGATAAAATCTTTTCCAACAACCTTTAAAGCACTTTGTATCAAAAGCAGTTCTTCTTCGTCATGGCAGATAATTGTATCACCAGCTTCCATACTTATGAAAGCAAGAGCCACCTTTAAAATTCTCCGCTGCTCTTTCGATAATGATCGAAGACAGTGACGAGGTAAATACTTCCCAATTTCTTTAGTAGAAGGTACATACATTAATTCTGGTACTTTACCTTGATGTGAGTGACCTACTTCTGTTGATTTTTCAAAACAGAATTTTATTGCTAAACCTTTGCTTGAACGCTCAGTATCAAAGACACTCATCTGCTTCAGAACATGTTCTTGACTCTTCAAAGGGATAGGTAGACTTTCAGATGACTTTGAAATACCTTGTGAAATGTTTTCAGTTGATGTTTGTGTTTCATCTTGATCAGGACTATTCCTAGGTTGGAGCTCTGTACTTGTTGGTTGCATCTGACTAGACATGTTTTCATCTATTGCAGGTAGACTGACAGCAGGATAATATTCTGTTTCTTCACCAGTGATAACATCTTTTGCAACCTTTCAGATAAAAATCATATATTGGAAAAAATTTTTTGAATAAAAACAGCATTTAAGGATACAGAAAATACAGTTACTACGGAGACGAAAAGATTTATTTTGCAAAAAATTACGTTATCAGAAAATACAATTTACCTCCAACAGTTTGGAAATCTTCGCAGAATTTCGCATGTTTTTTTTTAATTGCAAACAGGACATCTCAAGCTCAGTCTCGTGTGTTTTGGAAGCGAGAGTTTTCTTTTTGGTTTTCTTTTTTCCACTAACATCATATCGTTCCTGCTGAAAAGGCTGAAAAATTAGTGTTATGAAGTTATCTTTCATTAAAGAAAGTTTTTTGTTAATGACTGTAACTTCCGATTCACTCATTACAGATGCGTTAAGTTCATCAATGCATATGTGGGATATTCTGCCAGTTTTCTTTTGTTGATCTTCAATGTGTCCTAATATTTCTGAAACACCGGGAATGCTCATCTCTTTCATTTCAGCAGCAACTACAGACACATTGGTAATTTGTAATTTGACTAATCCACTCTCAACATTCTGCAGTTTCAAACTTTTCAGGTGTTCATCAATGTAATAGTCAATTAAACTGTATGGATCGAAGCTGATATAATATATTGTTGTGGGTTCCTCTGCAATTCGGGCCAAGAATTCAGATTGCAAAGTGCCAACAACAGTCTTTCCACAACCAAAAGCTGCTTTGATGACTTTATGTTTCCGAGGATCAACAACCGCCTGAATTTGTTCATCATTTGCTTGTAGATATATGAGCTGCTCATGGATATTATCAGAATGTTTAGCAACTCGGATTGATGTGTTAGCAATGAAACCGGTAATTTGTGCAATCACACGCTTAAAGTCCTTCTGTGAACAAGTCATTTGTGGTTTGTTCTTTATTATTCTAGGAAGTTCAGTTTCAAGCCATTGTTTCATATCACTCAGTTGATCCTTTGATATAACACTTGATTTACATCCATCACAAATTACTAATCGTTTATTTTCAAAAATGCGAGTTTTTAATTTGTTGGAATGAATGTTGGGTGCAGCAACAAAGGTGGTAACAGTTATCGAAGATTTTATTTTCCCTTGAACTGTCAGAAAATCCAGAATGATTGTAAGATCCTCTATATCTTTGGAGCAGTTGGCGAATTCATTAGAAATGTCCTTTACACTTTCACCTTCAGCTACTCTGATGTTCAAAATGACACCCATCTTTTGATGGAAAACCATGACGCGATTTGAGAACTGTAGAGCTCCTTCATTCACTTGACGTTTCAACATAAAGTTTTTGTGCTCCTGACCGTCATATTCCATAATTATCACACCTCCAACAGGATCTTTCGATGCATTATTTGACTTTGATAATGCATCTCTCATGCGTTCGGCCACATCTTTTGTTGCATTTTGGGAAGTATTCATGAAAATGTTTGGAAAAATTGTCCATTCCTCAAAATAGTCTTTATTGTTTTTAATCAAATTACATTGAAAATAGTTGTCACACTGTTCTATCCATTGAGATGACAGCATGTGCTCAGTGTAGTCTGTTGAACGGTTACAAAGGAAATTGCTTTGGAATTCCATTGATTCACTATGTGAAGGAAGGACGCCAGACATTTCTTGAGCACTTTTGTGAGAAATAATGATGTGACCTCCGGATAATTTATGACTGTGGACAGGTTTATCTGTAAGCAAATAAATCAAATATGAAGAAAATTTGCTATGTATTCCAGATACTTTTGAAAAAGCCATCGAGCTACTGAAGTTAAAAAACATATCCATGAATAAATTATGTTTCTATATGAAAAATTTATCTTCTGCTTAATCTCTGTCTTTTGTTGTTTTATTTCTTTGGTTCCCTTCTGTTATCCCTTATTTTGATTTTTTTGATTTTGGTTATCTTTTGTATTACTTGTTGTTTTTTTTAATCTAAATTATTTTTCTGAGAATACTTTATCATAGACAGACAGTTTGCAAACTTGAAGTAAAGTTTATGTAAAAATGTAACTTGCACAAGAACTTTATACTTTTATGAAATGGCTTTATTGAAACAGGCCTATAATTCCTTTTATATAGGAATTTTCACTTACCATTTGTTGAAACTTCTTTTGAAGATAGTTTATAGATGATACCACTTTCATCTTGATATTCCAAAACACATCTATAAAGTTTTGTTTTGTCTAAATCTTTCATAAGAATATAGTCATAACCATTATATCTGTCTGTCTCTACTCTCTCTGTCTGCTCAAAGTCAATTATTTCTCTTGTTATGTTATTGCTGCCATCATGGTTTTTGGTGATTGATTCTAAAACCACTGAATCACTATGTTGAGCAAATTTTGTGGGAACTTCAAATATGCAACAATCATTTTCCAAGGAGAATACAATAATGGAATCGTTCAGAACAATGCCATCCTGCGAATCTACCACTGAAATGAAAAATGAAAAATGTTGTTGTTCTTGTTAAACTAGTGAATCAGTAGTCTTCATATTCACCAGTTCTCCATTACAGAAAACACAGCACATATGGATTTCCTAACTCTCCAAAACTTTCCAAAGTTGGACATTTTTGTGGGAATAAGTATATACAAGATTCATAATAGATATAATACTGATTTTCCGCAAGAAGACACATTTTACTCATTTTGCAAAAAACTATGACCTCTATTATTGGTGGCATAAAATTTTGAGATTTAAAACTGCCTTCACCATAAACTAAACATTAAGCATTAGTATGGGTGGAAAAACCCAATTGTAATGGTCGAAGTTCCATGATGGCCATCATTGTTGATTGTTTGTGATTTCCTCTTCTTAATAATGAATTTGAGCAACAATATCGTGAAAGTAAAACCCATTAGAATTGACAATGCAACTTTGATTATCATACCAACAAATGGAAATAATGAGTATGAGGTAAGGCATCAAGTCAATGTTGCTAGAAAACGTTTCCATAATGAATGAAAGTTTTCATGGGAATACTGATTTTGGAATACACTAGTCCTAATTAATTTATAACTGCCTAGTCAGCATGACTCAGTTATTCTTTGTCAAAGAAGGATAGGACATAGGATATTAAACTAAGATACTGAGGGAAATAAAAATTATTTAAGCCTTACCTTTTACATTTTGTAATGGTTGCATATGGCCCTCTTCCATCAAATACATTTCAATGACACCTCTTGATATTTGGACACGGCTTGGATATATAATATGATTTTCATCTTCAAGACGAAACAAATTAGTCATCTCTTCTTTCGTAAGGATTTTGATACAAAAATGGAAGGTGTTAGCGATAGCGGTTAATATCAACTTCAATTGTTCTTTGCTGTGGTATCCAACTTCATTGTAATCCTTGATTTTTTCCAACACATTAACAGCAATGGCATGCTGTTGATACCAATCTACATGATCACTAACTTCTTTCATGATCACTTCTAAAACTTTTTTTTTATTGATGAACATTTTCTTTTCCTTGAGACATTCTATACATGAATGAATAATTGACCATTTTTGTGAAACAATAGCAGACACTGTCGCACTGTATCGATTCTTTCTTTCGTTCTCCATGAAACTAACATTATTCCTATAATTTCAAATAGAATATTGTCAAATGCGTTACAGGTTGATAATGAAATTTACATAAGAATAAAGGTTTCACCTGAACATGCTGAATAAGTTTTCATTAAAATCTAAAAAAACAAAAAAAACAGTGCAGTAACGGCTACATTCATTCATCATTGTTTTGCATTTACATTTTTTAATGCAACTAACAAGAACAAACCGATTTCCACTTAACAAATTTTAGCGGAAAAACTTCGAGCGGAATTATTCCGCTGATTCTGATTGGTTGATCACTTTCCGCTCGAAGTTTTTTCGTTCGCACTTGAAAGTCAAAATCATTTTGACTTTCTTGAACGAAAACGAAAAAACTTCGTGCGGAATAAATTTTATTAGCCAATCAAACTTGGACGAAATTGCTTACTCAACGTATTTTTCCTCGTCAGGAAAAATTTTAAAAACATGGAAGCGGTGGATTTGCCTGGGGGTGCACTTACCTACGAAGAATCAGACCGTACAAATGAATCAGAAAATCTGCTTGTTGAACAAATAATTAAAGGAAATAATAAGGAAAGCGAGGCAAATTTACTGGAGTCCTTAATCATGGAAGTTTATGCATATCCTTGTTTATGGCAGATTGGAGCCATTGCTATGCAGACTCTCACAAAAAGAAAGTGGCATGGAAGGATATATCATCAAAACTACATCGTGATGGTAGGCTTTTTAAATGATAAAATGCAACAGCAACAATATCAGCTTTCGATTTATTGCAGCCATATTTGTTTATATTTTTAATAATAATTTCGCGCGTTTTCATGAAGTGGAAAACCATTTGAATTTTTCTTAGAAAAAATTCCGCGCGAAGTATGTTCCGCTCGAAGTTTTTCCGCTAAAATTTGTTAAGTTGAAATCGGGCATTATGTTGATTCCTTAAAATATTCATCAAATGCTTTATTGGGAGGACTTTAAACTGATTTAATTTTGCAGATGGAAATTATTTTCAAAATCTCAAGAATGTACACTTTCACTTTTTTTGTCGTATATGGTTTTACAAAAAGACTGTGACAATTTCTTGCTGAATGATGCACGTGACAGATTTCAAATGTTTATCTAAAAACTGAAGGAGATAAAAAGGCATCCACCTGCTATTGATCTGAATGATTGTGATACAGGAAATAAGTCATGAGTGAAATGAATTGTATTGAACATATGTTCATGTGCGTTTTTAATATACCTTTCCCGAATTTCTGTTTAAATGCCGAATTCATGCTTAGTTATCAAGTTTCGCTTCGTTTCGATGTTTTTCATTGTTTTTCTAATTGCATAATGTATTCAGTAAGTAATAGTTGATTAAGTAATAAGTAATAATGTTGATTAATTTGTGTTGACAACCATGCAGCAATTGATGAATTTTGATGTGATTTGGAAGGACTGACAGACGCAATTATTCACGTACATAGAAATTTAGACCTATGCATTGGCATGGATATGTCAAGGAGATACCTACCATTCAAGCCGTTTCGTATTTCCAAAACATCAGCACTGAAGAAATCATACCTTTTCCACTTTGACCCCATTTTTCTTTTTCAATTTTCGCCACCAAATCCTGTTTATTTAGATAAATCAGCACTGATCTTAAATACAACCAACTTCTCTTTTCATGAGCTGTAGATACAAACCATCTTTCTAATATCTTTAGAAGTCTTAGTTTAACATCATTTGGATTATCAACACAGATGCTTTGAATATCATGGTAATGAAGAAGAAAATGGGATATATATCTCCACTCTTCACAGGCATCTTCACAAATGGTTTCAAATATCTGCCTGAATTCACTTGCATCATGGAGCTGCTCATCATCGCCTACACCTAAAAATAAATAAGAGTTATGAAACTGTACACAGCATGTATTTTTGCATTTAACCGGTGGAGGTGTAAGGACTCTGTTTTGAACTCGTTTATGATTAGAATTTTCCTAATTTTCCATTATCACTTAATTACTTTTAATATCCCATAGGAGTCTAGAGTTTCTTTTATATACTGCTTTTTTTTTCTCAACACTCACTGACTTGTGAGAAGGATAAATCAATTTCCAACGAATATGCTCTATAAATATTTTCATGCAGTCATCCGTCATGTTCTCTATCTTCTTCTCTATCTTCTTAATTTTCTGGAGCAAATGTGATTAAATGTTTCCAAATTCCCACAGGAGGGAAGATACATTATTGCATTATTCCACACCATCTAATGTTAAATGAATACATGTAGATGTGAGGTACATCCAGCCAGGTGAGAAACAACATCTGACATGGGTTAATCGTTGAAGCGCTCAAATGAACTCAGATAATTAAGCTACTACTTGTCTACTACTGGACTAATGCAGAAAATTACTACTTAAAGGGCTTAAAGCGAAAATGAAAGCTAAAAAAATGACTCAACAAGATAGTTTGATGTTGGGGCCTCATACAAGTTGTACACGTTAAGGCTGGTTTCCAGTTCATTCGCTGTGGTCGCACGAATGTGCGATCTGATGTTGATTGGCTGACGCAATCTCATTTGCCTGGTAGTTCAAATCATTTCAACTACTGAGCAAATGAAAAAGCTGTTCGCTCAGTTGCACGACCGCAAAAATTGATCGGGAAATCCCCTTTAGATGTGTTTGATACCGCGTAATGTATAATAGTCTCAAAAATCAAGCCAAATTGCTTTGGAAGCCTGATAAAATTGAATGTAATTGAATGCCTGTCAAATACATCTGGATTGTCTAAAATGCTAGAGAGAATAAGCTCATGAAATAGAGATAAGTGGAGATAAGTAATGACCAGAAACCTGTGTTATAGATGGTCTTTTTCATAGAAGCTGAAGCTTGAAACTTAAAGTGACAAATCTTTACAAAGCCAACTGAGGTATCGATACAACATTCCTAGAACGAATTAAGTCAAACCACCATTGAACATTGTGCTAGTCTCAGAGATGAATGTGGTAATTTTAAGACATCTTTTTACGTTTTTGATGATGTATGATGCATTTTTTGTAGGAAATAGAAAAGAAGAAAAAGAAAAAATCGAAAAAATATGTTTGAGAAAACTCATTCATGAAATTTAATAAAAACGCTAGGTATGGATAGTAAGAAAAAAAGAACCGAAGCCAGTTGCAACATGTTTCTTGTGTACGCAGAAATCCAACAAGCTAATTGAAATTTCATGCCACTGTCAATCCACACTTTCGGTTTCATCAATGACAAAAGGAACGCCAAAAGCCCAAAGTATAGACTGAGCATAGTCACCACAACGTCAGAAGGCCTGGGAATCCGTGCAGTCACATATCAAGAAGTCAAAAAGACAATAATTAAAGCATTGTGATACAAAGTCAGAAATAATCTTTCTCTAATTAACTCATAACCATGATGAGGAGCAAAGTGACAATAATATCTAATGAAATCAGACCATCCAAGAAGAAAATTCATCACACTAGGGCAATATAGCAATATGACTGGCAAGCTATCAATGACAAAGATGGTAAAGAATCCACCAAAACCTGCGATCAAAGCAATTAAAATTGACAAACTTGCGATTGCTGATCCTGTTAATAATCTCACAAAGATGGTGAAGTAAAATCTGCATGGCCTGAATCAAACCAGAAATGACGGGATGCTAACAACATGCAAGGAGGCAATTGAAAAGGGCGAGGCAAAAGGAATGAAATAGGTTCACTGGTTGATTATTCAGCTAACCTTACGGGCATTGTTAATTGGATTTTTTTCAAGATTCGGAACTTCATTAAGGCTGACCTTACTGGTTGCTGATGACCTGCAAACACCTCCCACACACCCGGATAAGCAAATAATCGCTGGACCTGATCCAAATAATTGATCTCAAATCCTGGCATCAACATGCTGGGAAAGCAGTAGAGACAGCAGCTATAGGAACAGAACTCATCGTATCGGTATAGATTGATGGCAGATGATTTGAAGCAACTCTCAGCAAGTGGATGGATTCGGAAGTTTATCAATTTTAATGTCAGAGAAGAAGCAGTGTTCAAAATGCTGCAGATTAACTGTAGTAAATGTTTTGGCAAAGTTTGCTACATGAGCATACTACCTGCAATTAGGACATCCTTTGACTTAATAATGCCTGATAGATAAGACTGGATGGATGTAACAATTAACCAAAAACCTCTGTAGACAAAATGTTACAAGCAAAGAGTGTCAAGGTAATTCTTCAGCACTTTCGCAATGTATTTATTCATCTATTTATAAAGATCAAGGTTTTGCTAAATGTGTTTACCTATTTATGGGTCTATATTTTACACATAGATTGCGCTCAACTTTCACTTCAGCAGTTCAGTTCCAAAGCGACTGCAATGAACTATATTTTTATCTACGTTTGTCTGTGCTTACCTGTAACCAACACTCACACTCAGAGAAGCTGGGATTTTTTAATTAAAGATGTTTGAGGTGAGGAACTTTTTTTTCCGTATTGAAGTTAGATTTTTTAAGCACGGGGAACCATTGCATCTCCAATCGATATAATTTATTTTAGAGATTCAAAAAAGTGGATGCACAGCGCGTATTTGTTATATTTGTTGGGTTTCAGATCTTCCAAGTAAAACGACTTTTCTATTCTGCGCTTTAATGTTGATTGCAAACCTGAAAAAATTTTGATCTAGATGACGTCTGTTTAAGTGGATCTTTAAACCAGGGGAACCATTGCAATGCCTCTTCAATTAGATGTGAAGTTACCTTAAGGGAAGAAATTTTCGCGGGAAGAAATATTCGCGGAATTTAATTTCGCGATTGACCAATTTTAACATGTATCGCGGAATTAAAGTTCGCGGTTTTCGATTTTCAAACAAATACTTAACAGAAAAAATGCCTCCTTTTTTGCGTTGTGAATCGTTTTTTCTTTTATTATTTAACATATAAAACTAAAACCGAATTTTCTCGGAATTTAATTTCGCGATTGAGCAATTTTGGCGTGTTTCGCGGAATTTAATTTCGCGGTTAGGGGCAAAAATCGCGAAATTAAATCCCGCGAAAATTTTTTCCGCGAAAATTTCTTCCCGCGAATTTGGAAAATATCTCTAGAATCTCTAAGAAAATAACTGTCTTTTTTATGGTCTACAACATTGACAAAGGGGTGACGAACAGATACATCTCTAAAATGTTTGAGCGATGATACCTCAATAACGGTTGGTTGTCGCTTAGCGATCCCGTACATGTTTTGGTATATTTTTTCAAAGTTCAGCCATACAGTTAGAACCTCAAAATTCTAATTCCAACAAATTTTACGGTACCTGCACATATTGTTTCGTTTTCTTAAGGTTAAGGTTTAAGGAATTAGGGAGAGTTTATAGTGCTTACAACAATGATGCACTTTCTGTTCTGTGATTTAATTTTTCAACACCATTTTTCTCTTCTCTAGGTTTTTCACAAGGCACCTTTTCTACCAATTTTTACATATAGAATATAAATTACAGTTACTTTGTAACATATGAATATTTAGTGGTTATTGATAATTATTACGGTAGCAGCGTAAGCGAATACCGTATTAAAACACCCTTGGACTCCTCCTACTACTACTACTCCTACTCCTCCGGCCGAAACGGCAGTTTTTAGCCTACGCTTAACAGTCGATCAGATTTCGTTCAAAAAATCATATGAAATCTCACAAAGGAACGCAGTCTAAAAATATTCGAAGGTTATATCCAGCAAACATTCTAAAATAAATTTTTCTAATATTTCATCGCTTACATGAAGAAAGAGATATTTTGGTAGTAAGGCTTTAAGTTAAAAGTAGTAAGTAGTTACTTTTACTAAAAATGCTTAACATTTGGATGTAAGGTACGATTTTATCGTCGGTAGTTCAACCTTAACGAACTTTTTAATTACATCTAAAGTTTGTCAGCTATCTAAACCGTCATTTTGCATTAAATATTTCAAAGATCACAGTTTTGGGGAAGGTTTCTTGAGTCCATGGAATCTTTGTTATTGTTTTTAATTTTTTTCGAAGCAGACGCGTTTTTTTACACATAAGTTCTTATAATTTTTTTCTTGAAAAATTCGACTCATGTATGTACATTTCTTTGTCTTGAAAATTATTTGCTGGTGGCGTTTCTTAATAAGACCCCATTTACATTCGATAAGACCTCTTTACACTAACTATTTTTTTTATGGCAATTTTTGGTCGTGCTTTCGAAAGTATGCTGCTTGCTGCTACCGTTTTGCGCCATCTGGCTCTTGTTACTTTTAATTTGAACACAATTATCGTCATGAACACACCCGCAGACTTGTTATAGAGAACACACACAAACAAAAGTATGAGAAACTAAAAACTACATACTACATACAAAACTGTTGTGGTTGTGCAGAGTTTACCCTAACATTAGATAAGATTCCCTTCGAATTGCGCTACGCTCTGGTTAACAAGCATTAAGTGAACGTAATACCGATTTAAATTTCTAAATTACATTAAACCAGAAAACGAAAATTCAATTAAATATAAACAAAGCATTTCAAAAAGATAAGAATTTTAAAACAAACCTTTTCTATCAAATGGAGGATGTTGCACATCTTTTGGGTTTATTGAAAGATCCTCCATTATAATGTCATACATCTCTTTCTTTTTGGAAAAATTTGTCATCATGTACATGACACAATCCAAAACAGGTCTGTCATATTGTGAAAGAAATTGAAATTTTCGTCCAACATCCATGTTATTCTGGAAAAGCCTGTAGCAAAACTTCTTTCCTTCTGACAGATTGTCAGAGAAACGTTTGTCTATGACGTAGGCGAACATTTGATCACCTAAATCTAAATCTATATCTAAATGGAGAATTAATAAGATCGGTGTTTTCAACATCTACTAGCCAAAACACTTCAAGAAGTTGTAACTAAATAACTGTAATGTTTTTATTTTCCTGATAGATTTCATAAAACATACCTCGCAGCCAATTTCGATGCAATGCTGGAAACGGGTAATTTTCAACTAGTGATACTAAATTTTCTTTCTTCAAGAAAATCAGAACTGATTTCAAATGCAACCATGTTTTTCTCTCCGGAGCTGCAGATTGGTGCCACTTTTCTAATATGGTTTGTAGTCTTTCTTTTACGCTATCAGGAAAATCTGCGATGATGGTTTGAATGACATTAAAATCTAATAAGAAATGACCAATCAATCTCCATTCCTCAGCAGCCTCTTCATAAATTATTTTAAAGATTAGATTACGGTCGTCTGCATCACAAAGACGTTCTTCTTTCCCTTCACCTAACAATATAAAAAATGAATTAACTCTAATAAGATTGCTCCATACTTACTTTATAATCAGTCTTTCTGTAATTTCTTTGATATAAGCAAATGAAGTTTTAAAACTGTTGATTTCTATCTTTTCTTCAGTGTGTGCATATATGCCATACTTTCAGTTTGATCAACGGTTAACATGACAGCGATTAAAATTAAGTTTTTAAGTCGGACAATCACAAGATCGTTACGTTGAAAAAAACGGACGATAACAAAGAAAACTTAACCGATCATAACTTAGAATTCTAAGTGCTTATACTTTTCACATACAGGCCTGGCCAGCAAAGGTGCGCAATCACACTCGCACAAGCCCGAACACGAAATGGCGAGTGTTTGTCTGCACACTCATTAAACCAATTGCCACTTGTCTGAATTTAAAACTCTTAATTTTTTTCCCATAAAAACTTAAAAAAAGGAGTTGGAAACTAAGATGCTTTTTTATTTTCATTGAATAACATGAAAACGAGTCCCACTGGTAACATTTACATTTTCATATTCTTCAATATGAATTCGTACAACAAAAGAAATTTCAAAATTACCTTACCTACGGTGGTCGTTCCTCCTAGCAACAGAACATTTGGTGAATAATGGCCTTATATATCTAAGTTATCTTGTCAATTGAATAATCAAGTTGAGCATGTTATTTATAGGAGTATCTTTTTAAGTCACTCTCAGAAAAAATAATTTTTCGTTTCCCACTATGGGTGTTGCTTACATATTTTAGGCACACTTTCATTGGTTTTGTAAAGAACTTTATTATAATTTAAAAAATAAAGTATAATAACTGTATATCTGTACAGTAGAGTCCTTGGAAGTGAGACTTGTTCAAAGTCAACAAAATCTTGTTAACAGTAAAACGTTTTTAGTGACTTCGAAAAGGTTTTTTGCATCTTAGCTAGAAAAACAAAGTCAACAAAACGCGTTTTGTCGACCAAAGCTAAAAGATAGCATAAACGAAAATCATATTTTTGATAACAGCTGAAGAAGTTACGAAATGATTTATTCAGAGTGTATATCGAAATCAGAGTCAACTTTATCTGTAATTGAATTTAAATAAATGTAACAAACAAACAAAAAAGTCATTTTCTTCTTCTTATTCATTCAGTTGAACATCGTCAATCTTTCGTTTTTGTATTCCTGCGTAAGCAAGGAATACTTTGAAACCGTTCGTGTTTTTTTGTATTCCTGCGTAAGCAAGGAATACTTTGAAACCGTTCGTGTTTTTTTTGTTTTTTGTATTCCTGCGTAAGCAAGGAATACTTTGAAACCGTTCGTGTTTTTTTTGTTTTTTTTTTTTTTTTTTTTTTTTTCACTGTCCAAACCTAGACCAATTTTTGTCGATGGGAAAAAGCCACTCAAATCATTAATGTTCCCAACTTACATTCTTTTTATGATTTAACAGTCTAAACTCACACTATGTTCATTGTATACAAGTACTTTGCTTGAAAAGACTCTAAAAGTGTAAAATATAAGCTCTAGTGAAAGGAATAATTAACATATGGCTAAATCGCAGATGTCAAGGTAGAAATGTTGTTTCATGTGAGTCTTATGCAACGTTCTTACGTTTTCCGTAGTTGTTTTAAAAATGGAAGCGAAGAAGCACGCGTAGATCTGTGAAAGTTTCTTTGTTGAATATATGGATATAGAAGAGGTTGTAGTACGGCTGTAAAACTTAAAAGAATGAAGAACATTTATGATCCAAACTGATAATCTACGTGAAACTAATATTCTTAGTAGTCATTCTTAATAAATAAGCAGTTCTTGATGCTTCAAAACAGATATAAACGACTACCAATAGGGTATGTTTATATCGATTTAATGCGTAAGGTTTCTATTAGTCTTTCTAAATATAATACAATTTTTTAATTCATGTTCTTAGATAAGCTACCCTGTTTTTATAAAGCTCTGGAATCATAAAGCACAGCTCATCTTCCTCATCAACTTCTACCTATTTTATTTATCATTTGATGACCACTTTTTTAATTGACTAGTCGAATTTAAAATATTGTATGATTCTAAAATTTGTATACTATCAAGCTGACGATAAAAAGGAAACACAGATATTTTTATTATTTCGCATGGCCAAGTAAAAGTTTTTATTATGAAGTTCAGCTACAAACAACATAAAGATTTTCATACTGTATAGTTTTAAAAGGAGTATTTTGAAACGTCCACGGAAGAGTGTTCTCTAATGGATTTTTAAACTGACGGTGTTCCTTTTTAAGCTTGATCTCCGGCAAAATTTTTCAAAGTCTCTTAACTTTTATGATGCTCTTGGGAATGTAATATGTAATTCGAAGTTATAACTTCTTAAACACAGACTTTTCTTGACGCGACAAACTTTTTTTTACTTAATTACTTCATGAAGATTCTTTAGGGAATACAACTTTGAATTAAAATCTTTTTTTAAAAAATCTTAACATTGAAACAAGACTGAACTTTTATATGAGACATATAAGTTTAATTGTTATCGTTGTTGATATTCGTAGTAAAAATTGAAATACTAAGAATATCAAATGATATACTTATCGTAAGTAAAACGTAAAATGTAAAATACTGCAAACATAATTCTGCATTATGCATATCATTTTAAAGCGTGAACTAACATTCATTTCTTTCTGAAAAGCCTCCAGAAAGTCTTCCAGTCATCTGCAGGAATACTTCTGCCCGGTTGGGCATCTTGTTTTTGTTTTTTTTTTCACTGTCCAAACCTAGACCAATTTTTGTCGATGGGAAATAGCCACTCAAATCATTAATGTTACCAACTTACATTCTTTTTATGATTTAACAGTCTAAACTCACACTATATTCATTGTATACAAGTACTTTGCTTGAAAAGACTCTAAAAGTGTAAAATATAAGCTCTAGTGAAAGGAATAACTAACATATGGCTAAATCGCAGATGCCAGGTAGAAATGTTGTTTCATGTGAGTCTTATGCAACGTTCTTAAATTTTCCGTAGTTGTTTTAAAAATGGAAGCGAAGAAGCATGCGTAGATCTGTGAAAGTTTCTTTATTGAATATATGGATATAGAAGAGGTTGTAGTACAGCTGTAAAATTAAAAGAATCAAGAACATTTATGATCCAAGCTGATAATCTACGTGAAACTAATATTCTTAGTAGTCATTCTTGACAAATAAGCAGTTCTTGATGCTTCAAAACAGATATGAACGACTACCAATAGGGTATGTTTATATCGATTTAATGCGTAAGGTTTCTATTAGTCTTTCTAAATGTAATACAATATTTTAATTCATGTTCCTAGATAAGCTACCCTGTTTTTATAAAGCTCTGCAATCTTGAAGCACAGCTTATCTTCCTCATCAGCTTATACCCATTTTATTAATCAATAGATGACCACTTTTTTAATTGACTAGTCGAATTTAAAATATTGTATGATTTTAAAATTTGTATACTATCAAGCTGACGATAAAAAGGAAACACAGATATTTTTATTATTTCGCAAGGCCAAGTAAAAGTTTTTATTATGAAGTTCAGGTACAAACAACATAAAGATTTTCATACTGTATAGTTTTAAAAGTAGTATTTTGAAACGTCCACGGAAGAGTGTTCTCTAATGGATTTTTAAACTGACAGTGTTCCTTTTTAAGCTTGATCTCCGGCAAAATTTTTCAAAGTCTCTTAACGTTTATGATGCTCTCGGGAATGTAATTAAATGAATTAGAAGTTATTACTATTTACGCCACAGATTTTCCCTTCAAAACTTAATGTGACAAAGTTTTCATTACTTAAATACTTTTTGAAGATGCTTTAGGGAATATAACTATGAATAAAAAAGTTTTTGAAAAAATCTCTAAATGATGAAAACAGTGCAGTTTCTAGAAATAACAAATATTACTTCTTTCACATTCACCTTTTAAAGCACAGATTATTCTTAACACGATAATCTTTTAATTAGTTAATTGCTTCTTGAAGATACTTTAGGGAGTACAACTTCGAATGGAAATCTTTTTAAAAAAATCTCGAAATTGATGCAAGACTGAAATTTTATATGAAACAACAGAGTTTAATAGTTATCGTAGCTAAAAGGTAAAATGTAAAATACTGCAAACATCATTCCGCATTATGCATATGGTTTTAAAGCGTGAACTAACACTCATTTCTTTCTGAAAAGGCTCCAGAAAGTTTTACAGTCATCCGCAGGAATACTTCTGCCCGGTAGGGCATCTTGTTTTTGTATTCCTGCGTAAGCAAGGAATACTTTGAAACCGTTCGTGTTTTTTTTGTTTTTTTTTTTTTTTTTTTTTTTTTCACTGTCCAAACCTAGACCAATTTTTGTCGATGGGAAATAGCCACTCAAATCATTAATGTTCCCAACTTACATTCTTTTTATGATTTAACAGTCTAAACTCACACTATATTCATTGTATACAAGTACTTTGCTTGAAAAGACTCTAAAAATGTAAAATATAAGCTCTAGTGAAAGGAATAATTAACATATGGCTAAATCGCAGATGCCAAGGTAGAAGTGTTGTTTCATGTGAGTCTTATGCAACGTTCTTACGTTTTCCGTAGTTGTTTTAAAAATGGAAGCGAAGAAGCATGCGTAGATCTGAGAAAGTTTCTTGGTTGAATATATGGATAAAGAAGAGGTTGTAGTACGGCTGTAAAACTTAAAAGAATCAAGAACATTTATGATCCAAACTGATAATCTACGTGAAACTAATATTCTTAGTAGTCATTCTTGATAAATAAGCAGTTCTTGATGCTTCAAAACAGATATGAACGACTACAAAAACGGTATGCTTACATCGATTTAAAAAAATGCGTAAGGTTTCTATTAGTCTTTTTCTAAATATAATACAATTTTCTATTTCATGTTCCTAGGTAAGCTATTATGTTTTTATAAAGCTCTGGAATCATGAAGCACAGATCATCTTCCTCATCAACTTCTACCTATTTTATTTATCATTTGATGACCACTTTTTTAATTGACTAGTCGAATTTAAAATATTGTATGACTTTAAAATTTGTATACTATCAAGCTGACGATAAAAAGGAAACACAGATATTTCTATTATTTCGCAAGGCCAAGTAAAAGTTTTTATTATGAAGTTCAGGTACAAACAACATAAACATTTTCATACTGTATAGTTTTAAAAGGAGTATTTTGAAACGTCCACGAAAGAGTGTTCTCTAATGGATTTTTAAACTGACGGTGTTCCTTTTTAACCTTGATCTCCGGCAAAATTTTTCAAAGTCTCTTAACTTTTATGATGCTCTCGGGAATGTAATTAAATGAATTCGAAGTTTAAGCACAGACTTTTCTTGACCCGAAAAACTTTTTATTTTTAACAAGAACCAGATGGTGCAAAACGGTAGCAGCATATTTACTTAAAGTTATGAAAAGTTACTACAAAGTTCTTTGAGGCTTGTGTTTTTTTATATTTCACTGGTGGAAAACAGGCATAAACGATAAATTTGTTAAAATTATTAGTTAGTGTAAAAAGGGTCTAATCATAAACCACCAGAAATTAATTTATTAAAGACAAAAGAATTATACATGCGTGATATGAGCTGTATAAGATTTTTTTATCAGAAAATTTTTTGTAAGACTATGTGTAGAAAAAAAACACGCGTTTCGAAAAAAAAAATATGTTTTTAATTATAATTTCATGAAACCAAAAATGAATTCAAACAAATAACTGCCTTTTCGAACTAGATCTTTGAAAGCCTTAATACAGAAACATATAGTGTATAGTTAGCTAACAACTGAGGTAATATGAAATTTTGAACTGATAAGCTTTACCGTCAAGAAAAGCAACATATCAAGTATTTTCAGTTAGCGTAATGAACTAAAAGTCCCATTTTTATGTAGGGCTATTTGATAAGAATTCATTCTTTCATGGATTAAGCTACAAAATATCAGATTATGTACTTTTGAAACAAAACGCAATCTACTTTTAAATGTTTGTTACAGAAAAGCTTCCAAAATTCAAAGGCTGCGTTTTTTCATTAAAACTTACATTGCGTTATTAGTAGAGTCTCGCAGACTCTAAATCACAGACTAATTGCCATTTCGGCCGGTGTAGGAGGAGGAGTAGTAGGAGTGGGAGTCCGCGGGTGTTTTAATACGGTATTTGCTATCGCTACTACCGTAATTACTTCTTGAAGATCCTTCAGGGAATACAACTTTGAATTAAAATCTGTTTTAAAAAATCTCTAAATTGAAGCAAGACTGAAGTTTTATATGAGACAACAAAGTTTAAATGTTATCGTTGTTAAAAGGTAAAATGTAAAATACCGCAACATCATTCTGCATTATGCATATCTTTTTAAAGCGTGAACTAATATCAGTTCTTTCTGAAATCTTTCTAGAAAGTCTTCCAGTCATCTGCAGGAATACTTCTGCCCGGTAGGGCATCTTGTTTTGGTTTTTTTTTTGTTTTTTTTTTTTCACTGTCCAAACCTAGACCAATTTTTGTCGATGGGAAATAGCCACTCAAATCATTAATGTTCCCAACTTACATTAATTTTATGATTTAACAGTCTAAACTCACACTATATTCATTGTATACAAGTACTTGGCTTGAAAAGACTCTAAAAGTGTAAAATATAAGCTCTAGTGAAAGGAATAATTAACATATCGCTAAATCGCAGATGCCAAGGTAGAAATGTTGCTTCATGTGAGTCTTATGCAACGTTCTTACGTTTTCCGTAGTTGTTTTAAAAATGGAAGCGAAGAAGCATGCGTAGATCTGTGAAAGTTTCTTTGTTGAATATATGGATATAGAAGAGGTTGTAGTACGGCTGTAAAACTTAAAAGAATCAAGAACATTTATGATCCAAACTGATAATCTACGTGAAACTAATATTCTTAGTAGTCATTCTTGATAAATAACCAGTTCTTGATGCTTCAAAACAGATATGAACGACTACCAACAGGGTATGTTTATATCGATTTAATGCGTAAGGTTTCTATTAGTCTTTCTAAATATAATACAATTTTTTAATTCATGTTCCTAGATAAGCTATCCTGTTTTTATAAAGCTCTGGAATCATGAAGCACAGCTCATCTTCCTCATCAACTTCTACCTACTTTATTTATCATTTGATGACCACTTTTTTAATTGACTAGTCGAATTTAAAATATTGTATGATTCTAAAATTTGTATACTATCAAGCTGACGATAAAAAGGAAACACAGATATTTTTATTATTTCGCATGACCAAGTAAAAGGTTTTATTATGAAGTTCAGGTACAAACAACATAAAGATTTTCATACTGTATAGTTTTAAAAGGAGTATTTTGAAACGTCCACGGAAGAGTGTTCTCTAATGGATTTTTAAACTGACGGTGTTCCTTTTTAAGCTTGATCTCCGGCAAAATTTTTCAAAGTCTCTTAACTTTTATGATGCTCTCGGGAATGTAATTAAATGAATTCGAAGTTATTACTTCTTAAGCACAGACTTTTCTTGACGCGACAAACTTTTTATTACTTAACAAGAGCCAGATGGCGCAAAACGGTAGCAGCAATTTTACTTAAAGTTATGAAAAGTTACTACAAAGTTCTTTGAGGCTTGTGTTTTTTTTATATTTCACTGGTGGAAAACAGGCATAAACGATAAATTTGTTAAAATTATAAGTTAGTGTAAAAGGGGTCTAATCATAAACCACCAGAAATTAATTTATTAAAGACAAAAGAATTATACATGCTTGATATGAGCTGTATATGATTTTTTTATAAGAAAATTTTTTGTAAGACTATGTGTAGAAAAAAAACACGCGTTTCGAAAAAAAAAAATATGTTTTTAATTATAATTTCATGAAACCAAAAATGAATTCAAACAAATAACTGCCTTTTCGAACTAGATCTTTGAAAGCCTTAATACAGAAACATATAGTGTATAGTTAGCTAATAACTGAGGTAATATGAAATTTTGAACTGATAAGCTTTACCGTCAAGAAAAGCAACATATCAAGTATTTTCAGTTAGCGTAATGAACTAAAAGTCCCATTTTTATGTAGGGCTATTTGATAAGAATTCATTCTTTCATGGATCAAGCTACAAAATGTCAGATTATGTACTTTTGAAACAAAAAGCAATCTACTTTTAAATGTTTGTTACAGAAAAGCTTCCAAAATTCGAAGGCTGCGTTCCTTCATTAAAACTTACATTGCGTTATTAGTAGAGTCTCGCAGACTCTAAATCACAAACTAATTGCCATTTCGGCCGGAGTAGGAGGAGGAGTAGTAGGAGCCCAGTCGGTAAAATCGCTAAAAAGTCACTGTGACGGAGAGAATTTTTATTGAAATTGTGTGCATATTTATGTAGAAATGCACTCCTTTGCAGAGATTTTTTAACAAATGTGCCGGCTGGGAGTAGGAGTCCGTGGGTGTTTTAATACGGTATTCGCTAACGCTGCTACCGTAATTACTTCTTGAAGATCCTTTAGGGAATACAACTTTGAATTAAAATCTTTTTTAAAAAATCTCTAAATTGAAGCAAGACTGAAGTTTTATATGAAACAACAAAGTTTAATTGTTATCGTTGTTAAAAGGTAAAATGTAAAATACCGCAACATCATTCTGCATTATGCATATCTTTTTAAAGCGTGAACTAATATCAGTTCTTTCTGAAATCTTTCTAGAAAGTCTTCCAGTCATCTGCAGGAATACTTCTGCCCGGTAGGGCATCATGTTTTGTTTTGTTTTTTTTTCACTGTCCAAACCTAGACCAATTTTTGTCGATGGGAATAGCCACTCAAATCATTAATGTTCCCAACTTACATTCTTTTTATGATTTAACAGTCTAAACTCACACTACATTCATTGTATACAAGTACTTTGCTTGAAAAGACTCTAAAAGTGTAAAATATAAGCTCTAGAGAAAGGAATAATTAACATATGGCTAAATCGCAGACGCCAAGGTAGAAATGTTTTTCACGTGAGTCTTATGCAACGTTCTTACGTTTT
>BQMF02000781.1:0-113720 GCA_027922465.2 Turritopsis dohrnii | reverse complement strand
TAATGTCGCGTTAGAAAATAATGTCGCACCTGTGCAATACAACCGAACGAGCAACAGCGTTGAACCAAAACCTCTGCAGGTGACATCCACTCATGGCAGGTAAGTCAAGCGGACCGGTTTCAGTCGTTCACTATCTTCACATCGGTCCTGAGTTGGGCGCGACATTATATTCAAACCCTAGTAAAAAATAATGTCGCGTTAGAAAATAATGTCGCACCTATGCAATACAACCAAACGAGCGACAGCGTTCACCCAAAACCTGTGCATGTGACATCCACTCATGCCAGGTAAGTCATGCGGACCGCTTTCAGTCATTCACTATCTTCACATCGGTCCTGAGTGGGGCGCGACATTATATTCAAACCCTGGTAGAAAATAATGTCGCGTTAGAAAATAATGTCGCACCTATGCAATACAACCGAAGGAGCGAGAGCGTAGAACAAAAACCTGTGCAGGTGACATCCACTCATGGCTGGTAAGTCATGCGGACCGGTTTCAGTCGTTCACTATCTTCACATCGGTCCTGAGTGGGGCGCGACATTATATTCAAACCCTGGTAGAAAATAATGTCGCGTTAGAAAATAATGTCGCACCTATGCAATACAACCGAACGAGCGAGAGCGTTGAACCAAAA
The DNA here is from genome assembly GCA_027922465.2 of Turritopsis dohrnii. Classification (NCBI taxonomy): domain Eukaryota; kingdom Metazoa; phylum Cnidaria; class Hydrozoa; order Anthoathecata; family Oceaniidae; genus Turritopsis; species Turritopsis dohrnii. Next base: position 113,086 of record BQMF02000781.1, on the reverse strand, counting down.
CCTGTGCATGTGACATCCACTCATGGCTGGTAAGTCATGCGGACCGGTTTCAGTCGATTACTATCTTCACATCGGTCCTGAGTGGGGCGCGACATTATATTCAAACCCTGGTAGAAAATAATGTCGCGTTAGAAAATAATGTCGCACCTATGCAATACAACCGAACGAGCGAGAGCGTTGAACCAAAACCTGTACAGGTGACATCCACTCATGGCTGGTAAGTCATGCGGACCGCTTTCAGTCGTTCACTATCTTCACATCGGTCCAGACAGGGGCGCGACATTATATTCAAACGCTGGTAGAAAATAATGTCGCGTTAGAAAATAATGTCGCACCTGTGCAATACAACCGAACGAGCAACAGCGTTGAACCAAAACCTCTGCAGGTGACATCCACTCATGGCAGGTAAGTCAAGCGGACCGGTTTCAGTCGTTCACTATCTTCACATCGGTCCTGAGTTGGGCGCGACATTATATTCAAACCCTGGTAGAAAATAATGTCGCGTTAGAAAATAATGTCGCACCTATGCAATACAACCAAACGAGCGACAGCGTTCACCCAAAACCTGTGCATGTGACATCCACTCATGGCAGGTAAGTCATGCGGACCGCTTTCAGTCGTTCACTATCTTCACATCGGTCCTGAGTGGGGCGCGACATTATATTCAAACCCTGGTAGAAAATAATGTCGCGTTAGAAAATAATGTCGCACCTATGCAATACAACCGAACGAGCGAGAGCGTTGAACCAAAACCTGTACAGGTGACATCCACTCATGGCTGGTAAGTCATGCGGACCGCTTTCAGTCGTTCACTATCTTCACATCGGTCCAGACAGGGGCGCGACATTATATTCAAACCCTGGTAGAAAATAATGTCGCGTTAGAAAATAATGTCGCACCTATGCAATACAACCGAACGAGCGAGAGCGTTGAACCAAAACCTGTACAGGTGACATCCACTCATGGCAGGTAAGTCAAGCGGACCGGTTTCAGTCGTTCACTATCTTCACATCGGTCCTGAGTTGGGCGCGACATTATATTCAAACCCTGGTAGAAAATAATGTCGCGTTAGAAAATAATGTCGCACCTATGCAATACAACCAAACGAGCGACAGCGTTCACCCAAAACCTGTGCATGTGACATCCACTCATGGCAGGTAAGTCATGCGGACCGCTTTCAGTCGTTCACTATTTTCACATCGGTCCTGAGTGGGGCGCGACATTATATTCAAACCCTGGTAGAAAATAATGTCGCGTTAGAAAATAATGTCGCACCTATGCAATACAACCGAACGAGCGAGAGCGTGGAACAAAAACCTGTGCAGGTGACATCCACTCATGGCTGGTAAGTCATGCGGACCGGTTTCAGTCGTTCACTATCTTCACATCGGTCCTGAGTGGGGCGCGACATTATATTCAAACCCTGGTAGAAAATAATGTCGCGTTAGAAAATAATGTCGCACCTATGCAATACAACCGAACGAGCGAGAGCGTGGAACCAAAACCTGTGCAGGTGACATCCACTCATGGCTGGTAAGTCATGCGGGCCGCTTTCAGTCGTTCACTATCTTCACATCGGTCCAGACAGGGGCGCGACATTATATTCAAACGCTGGTAGAAAATAATGTCGCGTTAGAAAATAATGTCGCACCTATGCAATACAACCGAACGAGCGAGAGCGTGGAACCAAAACCTGTGCAGGTGACATCCACTCATGGCTGGTAAGTCATGCGGGCCGCTTTCAGTCGTTCACCATCTTCACATCGGTCCAGACAGGGGCGCGACATTATATTCAAACGCTGGTAGAAAATAATGTCGCGTTAGAAAATAATGTCGCACCTATGCAATACAACCGAACGAGCGAGAGCGTTGAACCAAAACCTGTGCAGGTGACATCCACTCATGGCTGGTAAGTCATGCGGGCCGCTTTCAGTCGTTCACCATCTTCACATCGGTCCAGACAGGGGCGCGACATTATATTCAAACCCTGGTAGAAAATAATGTCGCGTTAGAAAATAATGTCGCACCTATGCAATACAACCGAACGAGCGAGAGCGTGGAACAAAAACCTGTGCAGGTGACATCCACTCATGGCTGGTAAGTCATGCGGACCGGTTTCAGTCGTTCACTATCTTCACATCGGTCCTGAGTGGGGCGCGACATTATATTCAAACCCTGGTAGAAAATAATGTCGCGTTAGAAAATAATGTCGCACCTATGCAATACAACCGAACGAGCGAGAGCGTTGAACCAAAACCTGTGCAGGTGACATCCACTCATGGCTGGTAAGTCATGCGGGCCGCTTTCAGTCGTTCACCATCTTCACATCGGTCCAGACAGGGGCGCGACATTATATTCAAACCCTGGTAGAAAATAGTGTCGCGTTAGAAAATAATGTCGCACCTATGCAATACAACCGAACGAGCGAGAGCGTGGAACCAAAACCTGTGCAGGTGACATCCACTCATGGCTGGTAAGTCATGCGGGCCGCTTTCAGTCGTTCACCATCTTCACATCGGTCCAGACAGGGGCGCGACATTATATTCAAACGCTGGTAGAAAATAATGTCGCGTTAGAAAATAATGTCGCACCTATGCAATACAACCGAACGAGCGAGAGCGTGGAACCAAAACCTGTGCAGGTGACATCCACTCATGGCTGGTAAGTCATGCGGGCCGCTTTCAGTCGTTCACCATCTTCACATCGGTCCAGACAGGGGCGCGACATTATATTCAAACGCTGGTAGAAAATAATGTCGCGTTAGAAAATAATGTCGCACCTATGCAATACAACCGAACGAGCGAGAGCGTTGAACCAAAACCTGTGCAGGTGACATCCACTCATGGCTGGTAAGTCATGCGGGCCGCTTTCAGTCGTTCACCATCTTCACATCGGTCCAGACAGGGGCGCGACATTATATTCAAACCCTGGTAGAAAATAATGTCGCGTTAGAAAATAATGTCGCACCTATGCAATACAACCGAACGAGCGAGAGCGTGGAACAAAAACCTGTGCAGGTGACATCCACTCATGGCTGGTAAGTCATGCGGACCGGTTTCAGTCGTTCACTATCTTCACATCGGTCCTGAGTGGGGCGCGACATTATATTCAAACCCTGGTAGAAAATAATGTCGCGTTAGAAAATAATGTCGCACCTATGCAATACAACCGAACGAGCGAGAGCGTTGAACCAAAACCTGTGCAGGTGACATCCACTCATGGCTGGTAAGTCATGCGGGCCGCTTTCAGTCGTTCACCATCTTCACATCGGTCCAGACAGGGGCGCGACATTATATTCAAACCCTGGTAGAAAATAGTGTCGCGTTAGAAAATAATGTCGCACCTATGCAATACAACCGAACGAGCGAGAGCGTGGAACAAAAACCTGTGCAGGTGACATCCACTCATGGCTGGTAAGTCATGCGGACCGGTTTCAGTCGTTCACTATCTTCACATCGGTCCTGAGTGGGGCGCGACATTATATTCAAACCCTGGTAGAAAATAATGTCGCGTTAGAAAATAATGTCGCACCTATGCAATACAACCGAACGAGCGAGAGCGTGGAACCAAAACCTGTGCAGGTGACATCCACTCATGGCTGGTTAGTCATGCGGGCCGCTTTCAGTCGTTCACTATCTTCACATCGGTCCAGACAGGGGCGCGACATTATATTCAAACGCTGGTAGAAAATAATGTCGCGTTAGAAAATAATGTCGCACCTATGCAATACAACCGAACGAGCGAGAGCGTTGAACCAAAACCTGTACAGGTGACATCCACTCATGGCTGGTAAGTCATGCGGACCGGTTTCAGTCGTTCACTATCTTCACATCGGTCCTGAGTGGGGCGCGACTATATTCAAACGCTGGTAGAGAATGTCACGTTTGAAAATATTTTCGTGCAAGTTCTATACAACTGAAGAAGCTAGAGTATTGAACCCAAACTGGTGCATGTTTGTCTAGAAGATATTATATAAATAAAGAGAGTAGAAATTCCTACTCTATGTTTTTGAGTTTGTGGTATATATGGCAAAAGCTAGATTTTAATTCACCTGAAGGTTGGTTGATGAGGATATTGATTTATTTTAACAGAAGATTTATTGGTATTCATTATGTGATTTTAAGGAATCCAAAAATTTTTTAAACTTAATATAATTTCGATCTCTGTACATGTAATGTAATTATTTGAATTCCAAAAATGGTACAGAAATAATATATGATAGAACTTCACATTATTTCTATTGCTTCAAAATGAAGTTTTCACGCTAGAGGGGCTTTTATAAAGAGCGGAAATAGGGAAAAAGTCTTTCCGGAAGGGGCAGAAGGGGGACGGTATATCGATCACATTGGTACTGTATTCTTTACGCTTATATCGGATTTTGCATTAAAAGACATTTGTGGAAACCACAGTGCGACATTATATTCAAGTGCGTCATCATTTTCTACTACAGACATCACAATGCTCAAGAAGATATTGCTGATATATAAATATGCATGTATAGTGCATGTATAGTGATAAATAACTGCAGTTGTGAAAATAGCAAAGTAATTTATTGCCATAGCTACTCCGGTTCGGTTCCAGGTCTCTATTATTTTTTGCTGAAAAAGCTATCAGTATCCAACACTGTTACTATGGCGTATTTTGCTTTAACTTACATCCAGTAAAAACTGTTCCATTTTCTAAGATCTCCATTTATAGGTTTGTCAGCAAGAAACAGAAGAGACCTGGAAACAAACTAAGGGTAACTATGTCAACAATTATATTTAGTAATTCGATACCTATAGGTGTTTGCCACCACACATACAAATTTCTAGCAGTGTATCACTGATATTTCTTCAGTTATTTACATATTTGTATGTCAGCAATTTCGTTTTGAACATTGTGATGTCACGTTGCCATGGAGATCAAATCTGAGCAAAAATTTTAAATGACTCTAGATCGAAAACAGATTTTTTGAAAATTCAAAAACTGACTTTCATCATTTTTAAAATTCTTCCAGATGGTACAAAAAAATCAATTTTGATTTTTTGAGTGTAGTTCCCCTTTAAATGTGCAGAAAATCTGCTCTACTATTATACACATTAATTTCATTTCTTATTGTCCAATGAAAAGTACAGGTAGGCTCTGATCATCTGGTAAATTTGGCTGCAGCCTCAAGTAAGCTTGTTTTCAAAATATCCTGAAGATGCTGTGGAAACTCACCTCGTGTCACTGCAGACTGGAACTTTACAGCTCTCGTTTTCACATTGAATTGAATGGGACACCAAGATTCCACTGACAGAAGAGTGTTTAATATCTGACTCCAAACAGAGCTTTGCAAGATTATTCTCAACAAATTTTTTTGTTTCCTGGGTGAGAGTACAATTTCCTTTTTGATGTGTGTTATAAGTATGATACACACGGCATAGAACATTCTAGATAAAACAACATACTCAAGATTACAGTATCATTCAATACACAGAATTAATAATTCCAGGACACAAGGGAAATTAATGTTAACATAACATACATTCAACTCTTGATTTTTCAAATCCATTTCTGACTGCTTCGATACATACTCTTCTTTTTGACTGCAAAGACTGACCTAAAGTTAGAGGTGACAACAATCAGTCAAAAACAGCCAAGCAAAAGTGTCTTGAATTTTTATTTCAGGAAAATGTAATTTCTCATAATAACAGATAACAGCCAACCTTATGTTTACATTGCGAATGGTATTTGCCCTGTTCCCTGTCTTCGTCACTTTCATTTCCATCTCTACCACCTTGCCCACCCAGGCGTGGATTAATACTTAATGTATTGCGATATGCTGTTGGCGTAATGTCTTCTGTATTGCAGGTGTCAGAGGTATATGCTTTATTGGAAGCATCATTTTTTTCCGCAAACCTCTTTGTCAAAGTGATGGGCACCAAAGTGTGTTGGTAGGACCTGCTACTCACTAAAATGTTTGAATAGCAAACATCAATAACAGAACTGATTATCCATGTTAAGAACTTAACATTAGTGAAACATGAATATGACATCATTACTGTCTAATAAAGAATACATATATCATACCAGTTAAAGGGTTTGGGATATTACAATACTCCATTTGGATAGCTTTGTCAGCTATGGAATCAGGTTGTTGACAACCTGACCTTTTCAATGTGATTACATTATTTGATAAACCTCCTTTTCTCTTCAAGTTTTTTTTCACTTTCCCCCGGGCATCCTCACTTTCATATCCATGATTTGGAATGGGAGTATTCTGCCATTGTTCCGCATTTTTATAGGGTTCCACCTCTTTACTAAAAGTAGAAAATAATTTTTGAGACTTTATAGAATGTCTTAAGGCGGTAAGCTATTCGCTAAACTATTCCTAATATAGACACAGAAAATTCTTCTAATAATTTAGTTTATGTTCAAATATACTGATAAACTTAACAATAATAACTCATTAAATTATGGGTTATAAGTTTTAGGTCCATTCTTTCATGGAAGAAGCAGTTGAAGAAAATTAGTTATTGTTTATTCATGGATGGTATATCAGGGCGTTAGGTAGAAATTCTCAATTGAGGCAGTCGGACTATAACTACGATGAACATTTTTATAACAAAGCATAAACGCATGTTAGTGATGATTTTAAGCTTTTAAGATTTTTTAAGATTTTAAGATTTTAAGTTTTAAATAGAATCAAGTCATTTATTTTAACAGCAAGCTTTTACTAACTTTTTATAAAGTTATCGCTGGACTCAATTGGGACACTTATTAGTTTTTTGGATTGGAAAAGAGCTGTCTAACGGCGCCTGTAGGACCCTAGCTAACACCCTGTATATACATAGCGAATCTTTTGAATTCCGGAAAACGAAACAGAAAAGGTTGAGTGAAAGATTATTTTAGAGAACGTGACCATGGAGCATTTGAATCTTCATGAATTAAAATTAAATGATCCATATCCATGTTCATATTTTTTAAAGCTTCAATAATTTTAACGTTAACGCTAACATGCGAAAATTTCTACATGTACAATTGGTGCTTTCTTTGGTGGAATTTGTCCTAAACCCGTTGTATTAACCTTAGTGCAACATGTTTTCCATTATTTAAATGTCGGTATTCTTTGAACTTCGCTAAACGATTCGGAATAAAATCAAAACAATTTGCTTCCTTTAATAATTTTTGAATAGTTTACAATACAATACACAATAAATGATTTCGTAAATTATTCTATTTTAAGTATCTTTATGGAATAGTTTAGCAAATAATTTAACAGGGCCTTTAAGTAACCTAGGACCTAAAATGGAGCTGAGCTTCTAAAAACAAAAGCACAAGAAAGACATCATTTTATGGTTTAATAAATTGGGGATATAATTAGTTATTGGAAAATATGAAATATTAAACATGACAAATTACGGGTCAGAATATTGCAATACTTTTTGAAAAAATATAGATTTCATTGGCAATAATTTTTTTTATTTAACTCATCATTGCCTTAAATCCATTTTCTTCATTTGGGGAAAAAGCTATAATTCAGCTATAATAATTATCCCAATCAGCAAAGCATGGTAAGCTTCATTGACAAATGAGAATGAAATAGACTTTTTAAAAATAACAAGTTTTTTTAGTATCACACCATAAAAATTTATAACAAATAAAAGTCTGTCTTATATTCAGGAACATCCACCTGATAATAGATTATGACCTAATTCAGCATTCAACAAGCATTCCTTCTAATAAAATTTGGAAATCTAAATATTTTGTCTCTTCTTTCTGAGTGTTAAAATAGACTGTCTTTGTAATCTTGACACTTGTCACACTTAATCTACAACTTGTTGAAATTTGTAACCTAATGTTACTATTTATCAGACTTTTGACTTTTGTTCTCAAATTTTTGGCTTGTCTTCATGATTTTCGCTAGATCATAACCTTGGTTTCCAAACTTCATTACTCAAATCAATGTTTCAAAAATTAAGAACAGCCTGAGCATGAATTTTCTTATAAAATAAGAATGATTCTCTTTCAATTGTAACTCTTTCAATGATAAACAGTTTAAAATTATAGATAATTGTTTTCACTTGTGATTGCTTCTTTTCTCACCTACAATACAATGTGTGAAATTAATTAATAACGGCACGACTAACGGCCTGTACTATGTAATTATAGGCTTGTCTCACAAGAAACTTTGATCTTCCCGCTGGAGTAAATAAGGACATAATTTGTACTGCTATCTACATCTCTTCACTCAGCAAGAATAACACTTGTTTTTTTCTAAAAACATTTATTTTTTCCTTTACTGGAAGTTCCATAAATAAGAACAAAATAAGGCTGTAATCTGAAACTTTGTTCTTAAAGCTAAGAACAAAATAAGAACAATTCAGGCTTAAAAAGGCTCAAAAAATAAGAACAGCCAGACTCAGGTCAGATTTTACTGGTTCTTATAAAAAAAGCCTGTTCATATTGGCACAAATAAGGAAGATAGAACAGTTTATCAAGTTTATCAGCTTCCTCACTTTCCTTATAATTCACCTATGCTCATTTTGATTTAACACCTAGCGTGAGTTGGGGCGAGATTCAACTCTGTGGGGCGAAATTCAACATGCCAAAATCAAGCTACATCTGGTCAGTAATTCAAATACATTACATTTTTAAAACTAAACCAAGTTATACAACACAAAAAAGATTTAAAGCAATCAAAACATTCATGAATGATTACCATTTAAAGAGACTCTGGCTATTAAAATGTCACGATCCATCAATCTTGTTGTACGGGCTTCAAATGTTTTGACGTCAAAATAGCCGCGCTGAACAAAAGGTGTTTTCAAATGGGAATGTTGTTTTAAAGTCTGTCTCAATATAATTGGCAGTGGAAACAAATTACCTCATAACTTTTGATAGCCACTTCCGATTCCAAAACTTTTTTTTGCATGTTTATATTTGAATATAGTTTTGGTTGAAAAATTCGCGATTGTTAGCGGTTAAATTTGCGATTTAAAAAATAAAGCTTTTTTTTCTACTTAAGCTATAACTTTCATTTTTGCACCAGTGGTAGCCCTGCCTTAGGCAAAAAAAGTTATAAAGTTTGAGGGCAAACCGATGGGTCGTTCAGAAGATATGGGGCCCGAAGTACCCCTTAGTAGCGATTTTACGTGAAACATCAAATCTGCAACTTTCAAAACGGGGGCAATGAAAAAAAGAAAAAAAGCGAAAAAAAGTTGTAGATTGCATTTAAATGAAATATTGTCAGACAAGTATTAATTCAATATTAACATCGGAAGCAAAAAGAAATATACAACGCACAATATCATTTTATTTTGTCATTTTATTTTTTTCCTTTGCAACAAGAAAACTGCTTTTTCTCCAGATTTATTGTCCAATAATTCTTTTGTGCATGTTTAATGGTTGTGCACTCAAGATGAAATGTTGCGCTGCAACTATCACACACGATCCAGCCACTTTCACTGTCGTCGTCCCATTTTTGATCACATTTTTTGCTAACCCATTCCTCTTCAGTTTTACTTTTAAAATCGTCGGGTTGCAGGGCTCTTCCCGGAATTACGTCCGTCTTCCTTGGACGTGCTGCACAAGGCTTTTTACATGATTCGATGACGGCATTGTGCACTGCTTCAAGTTCTTTCATCACGGCATAAGGAATTCTTCAGCTCACGACATGGTAAGACCCGCCGGTAAGCTTTGTAGGTGCGCTGGGTTGGACGGAAAGGTGTTTTAGGGGATGATATTGCTTAGTGAAAACCGTCTTTGAAAAATAAATTTTGCACAGTGATCAATCATCTCCTTCAGTTTGTTTCACTACATAGCTTCCAGCCCACGCACCCCAAAATACGACCTACCTAGAAATCCTAATTGGTGGTATAAAAATAAACATCCGCGGCTTTACGAAGTCTTTTAACTCGTGTTGGGATTTGAAGAGCTCAAAGGCAATTTACATTCGGCATTTGTAAAAATATAAAAAAAATTTTATTGTAGAGTGTAGTATAGATTACATCTTGGTTCAGATATGCGATGTTGTTGTTTTGAAATTTCGAATTATTTTGTTGATTGTTGTGGTCTGGATAATGGTGCTGTTGAATCTCGCCCCACCTTGAATCTCACCCCAACTCACGGTATAATATAATGTAAACATGCAGGGCCTTGAACTGGTTATAACATTGTCAGTATATACTAAATTTGGTCCTTACTCTGACAATAGCTGGTCCTTTCAAATTATATACTCTCACATTATAATGATAGGTATCAAATTGGATCACATGAAATAAAGTAATAATTTTACAAACTAGGAAGGTTTGTGAGAAGAAATGTTCATCAGAAAGTGTCTACCCTTAAAAACATATATAATATAACCTATTTGAGGAATGCAATAAATTCTGCTAGTCAATCGTTCTATTTGCTCCAAGTTTGAACTCATACTTTTTGCACTGCCTTGAAAAATGAGAGACACCTCTCTGCCACCGTTTGATGAAAAAATGATTTTTGCATATGTATATACTACACTTACCGCAATTTATACACCTGTGGAGACTCTTCATTAAATTCTTGTGGAACATGTTTATTCTTTAAACCAGCAATATGGCGATGCTCTAACATCATAGTGGCTTTTTAATTAAAATTTTCACTACACAAGAAAGGAGAAAAAAAATATATAATAACATCATTAGTCATCATTTCTCTACAAGACAATTCATATACTATACAACGCTGAAAACAAATAACTGTCATGCAAAAAATGATCGAAAAAGTTGTATACATGAAATGGTTTCTAGTTTTACGTTATTCCTCGTTTCACTTTCACGGATAAGTTAAGGCCAATTTCCATTCAAGAAAATATCCGCGCGGACGTAGGTAATCCACGCTCAGTGACTTAGAACGCATGCGTATTGGCTAATTCATAAGCGTAGTTATGTCCGCTCAGCGAGCAAAAATAAAGTTAAAAAATTTTAACTTTTTTTTAAGCCCGCCGATGTCCGCTGATAATTTCAGCCAATCGTGTCTTTTGATTTCCATTTGCAGCTGTTTGGCCGCTCGGAAAATTCTACGTCCGCGCGGGCATAAGCGTTGAATGGAAATCGGCCTTTAATCAACGAAGCCATAAGAACCGGTTAGCAGATTTAAGTAAGATTCAAAATGAGGAGGCGTAATTCACATGCTTGGCGTTTCCATTTGCCGTGAGCGAAAGCTCCGCCATAATTTTCGTGTGCACGTTGCGCATGATTCATTATTACTTATATTCCGAGCGAGAGAAATCTTATGCGTTTCTTGTGTTTTCATTTGACTTTTATGAAATGATCGAACTCAAAATGATTGGGGTAAAATATAACAGATATTGGTTGTATCATTTGATATCACTTGTTTTTTACTGAACATTTTGGGTGTTTATGACAAGAACGACAATTTAAGATAAAGAGATTATCATGAAAACAATACAAAATGTGTACAGAGTCAAGCTTTGATACACTTCGAGCAGAACCACAATTCTGTTTCATCAGCGTCTAAAAGGTTATCATCCACTCTTTCGCACATTCGATGATACCATTCTCCGCATCTACTGCACTCTATCATATGCCTAAAGAGATTTTTTTTATCAATTACATGACATGATTTCTTTACTGCCTCCACATTATTAGTTTGATATTCCTATTTACTTACTTTCCATGGATCTTCTTATCGCAAGGCCACCATATCATTCGGCAAGAGCAGAATATTTCTAGGTCAAATGTTTTTGTTTTGCACCGTGTCGCTTTGGTGCAACATTCGTCCAAGAGTAGGCTGGAAGATTTCCACTTTTAAATGCTTCCAAGGTATGACTTCTCAATGCGCTTTCATCAAATGTGACATTAGTGGGATTTGAATTAGTCAGTAAAAGATATTGCAGGAATGCTATAGCATATAAGCCACAGTCCACACCATTTTCTTGTTGCTGTACAGGGTAGCACCGTGACTCTTATATTATTTCTTGGCGTTTTGAAAAGACAGCAAATTTGACGTTGTGTGTGTAGTGTCACTCTCCCGTGAAATAAGCTATCCATTACAACTATAGAACCCTCTTGACAACCTATGGTAGTTACAGCTAGCCAGTGATTTGTCTCACCAAGAGAGTCACAAACAAAAACAAAGGGTTGTCCTGAAAGAAAAGACAGTTTTTTTGTAATCTCATACAAGCAAATTGTGATTTACACCCGGTGCTGTCAGATAAAAACGCTTTTATGTGGTTTGTGTGAAAATTGAATAGGTATACATGTTTTATTTTTGAAGAGAATAATAAAAGAACACACGTCGAATTCGAAAACAATACATTCGAATTGAGTTAATTTCTACATCTGAATATTCAACACAGTCCGAAAAGTTTTCGTATCTTTCATATCAATGGAACATTGATTTAGCCTTTAGATTTAGATTTACCTCCATGATTTAACGAATATAAAAAATTAAATACTTTCACTTGACCATGGGAACTTTTCTAAACAGTATAAATGTATAAAGTAATCAAGTTAATACACACCTTGTTCTTCTTGTTCTTGCTTTCCATTTTGATGTTGCTGTTTTCCCTCTTCTTCTTCTTCTTCTTCTTCTTCTTCTTCTTCTTCTTCTTCTTCTTCTTCTTCTTCTTCTTCTTCTTCTTCACTACTTTCTACTGATGAATATTCATAATCTGGCGTTTCTAAGTCAACGTTATTATAACCACACGCAGTATTACAATTACTCTCCATGTTGTTCGTATTATTAGCAGAAAACCACGTGGGTATAAGCGAATAAAAATGGTAGCAAACAAGTTATCAAAATCAACAAATTTTTTAATACGCGCCATTGGTACCGCGCCATTTCCCAATCCACCCAATTTAGCTGAAAAAATCCCTGCCTGCAATAAGTCACCGATGTTCTTCCTCGAAGACTTCAATAACATCATGCAAGAGTCCAACTTGACAGAAACTGAACTACTTGACGCTTTCGAAAGTCTTAAATCCAATAAAAGTCCAGGAATTGATGAGATCAGCGTAAATGTTGTTCAACACACCTTTGATATAATCAAAATTCCTCTGTTACATATCTTCAGACTTTCTCTCAATACAGGAAAATTCCCAAATAGTATGAAGATTGCAAAAGTCGTTCCAACCTTCAAAGCAGGAGAAGAGTCTAATATCTCGAACTATAGACCGATATCCATACTTCCTTGTTTTTCAAAAATCCTGGAGCGTATCATGTACAATAGACTGTATAAATATCTTGTTAATAACAGTATGCTGTACCAGAAGCAATTCGGGTTTCAGCAAGGGCATTCCACCGACCATGCAATATTAACCCTAGTGAATGATCTCGGTGATGCTTTTAATAATAATCTTTACACACTAGGAGTCTTCATAGACCTTTCAAAGGCATTTGATACAGTAGATCATAAAATTCTCCTAAAAAAACTGAAACATTATGGTGTACACAATAATAATTTCTTATGGTTTAAAGACTACCTCACTGATCGAAAACAATGTGTTTCGTATGGAGCAAAAACAACATCTCTTAAACTTATAACATGTGGTGTACCACAAGGATCTATTCTTGGTCCATTACTCTTTTTAATATATGTTAATGATCTCTACAGAGCATCTAATATTTTAAACTTCATCCTTTTCGCTGACGACACCAACCTATTTTTTTCACACAAAAACATAAAATCACTGTTTAATATTGTCAACAAAGAGCTTAGATATATTGAAGAATGGTTTAGAAGTAATAAACTGTCTCTAAATGTCAATAAAACTAAATATATTTTGTTTTGTAAGCCTTCGAATGTGGATGACTTGCCATTAAAATTACCGAAACTCTTAATCAACAATAATGAGATAAAAAGAGAAAAATTCGTAAAATTTCTCGGAGTTCTTCTTGACGAAAACTTGACATGGAAGAATCATATAAATGTTATTCAAGATAAGATATCTAAAAACCTTGGAATACTTCGTATAGCAAAACAATATGTCAACTTGCAATCTTTAAAACTACTTTATTTTTCATTTATACATAGTTACCTAACCTATTGCAACATAGTCTGGGCAAGTACTAACCAAACTAAGCTTAAGAAACTTTACTGTAAACAAAAACATGCTTGCAGGATTATCTTCGGTGTAAATCGATACACACCCTCCGAACCTTTATTAAAGAAACTTGGGATTCTTAGTATCTACAAATTAAACATATACCAAGTATTAATCTTCATGTTTAAAAATAAACTTGAGCTAACCCCAACGATGTTCCGCGACCTATTCTCCACTATTGAAAATAAATACAATACCAGACATTCAAGAAATAATTTTAAAATCCCTCAAAAGCGTCTTAAAATAACTACCTTCTCTATCCTTCATCGTGGTCCTACCCTATGGAATAATATTTTACAAAATGCAGAAAAGGATGCCAACTCTATTTACTGTTTCACAAGATCTGTCAAAATGAAGTTACTTAATAGGGACATTGATTTTTCTCAGTTTTTTTAGGCTGTGTCATATTATATTTCCTCCTAGTCTTCTTAATATTTCTCGCTTGATTTACATTTTCATTCTGTATTGTTTTCTTTTTTTTGTTGTTGTAGTTGTTGTTGTTTTTTTTTTTTGTTGTTTTGTTTTTGTTTGTTTTTATCTCATAACGAGTGTTTGAGTACTGGTCTGTAATATGCTTTCCTTTTGCTTGTAAATATTTCTGGTCAGATAGGTCTTTTGTTTTCATGTTTTGTATATATCATTATATATTATAAGTTAGTAAGTATTATTAGCATATATTAAGTGAAATAGTTATATTTACATGGGGCTTGATGATAAGGCACTCCAGCCTTCTGCTTGCTCCAGCCATTATATACGATTGTATATTAAAGTTTGTATAAATATTGGCGAAATAAATAAATAAATAAATAAAAAAAAAAATTAATTCCGCCCCCTCATTTTGAATCTTACTAAAATCTGCCAACCATAAGAACCTGGGATCCTAATTTTTTTTAAACTGCTGACTTGCAAATTTTACCGTGATTTAACTCACTAAAGGCTCGTTTCCATTTAACTGCATTTTACGCTGTGGCGTAAAAAAGCTCAAGAGCATTTTTCTCTTTATAAAAATTTATTTCCATTGAGCGTCACTTTTCTTTTATAAGCGTGTCTCTTTAAGCATGTCGTTTGCAGTGAAGAAGAGATTACTTCTACTTCATAAGCTAAAAGTGTCTGATTTGTTTATCTTACGTTTACGTCGCAGACATAAATACAAAAACTACGAAAACGAAGAAACTATGGATGAGAAAATTATTTCAAGAAAGACGTTCAAAAGGGACTGTTCACAATTTTTGTTAAAGATCTCATGTTGTTTGATCAAGAATATTTTTTTAAGGCCTTCAGGATGTCACAGTAAGACTTGAGGAATTACTCATCAAAAAATCTTCCCAATGTTCTTTTCCGAGAAAATTACGTAATGTTTACAAAATACTAAAAAATGATTGGCTATCAGTCATGAGAGAAAAAAACAACGCCGCCAAAAGTAGAATGAACTCAACGTTGCCGCTAAACTCAAGAGCAATCTGCAAGAGCATAAATTCTCTCGGTCAGCGGTATTTTTTGCAAGTTGCCCATGCGCCATGAAAATGCTCTTGAGCTTTTTACGCTACAGCAGAAAATGCAGTTAAATGGAAACGAGCCTTAAAATCATATTAATATCTACAACAAGGAGTCCTTCGTCATTAGTTAAACCAGAGACGACGCGAAAAAGATAGAAAAAAATGGAGGATTACGTAAGGAGGGCACGTAGCGCCCGAAAGGTAATCCCGATTTCATGAATGAAATCGGAACACGAGCTAATACTGGGGATACCCCCACCTCGCAATAAATCTAGAGGACAAGGCCGAAACCAATCCGCCCACACGTGTTCCCGAGAAAGCATTCCGTAATGGTTTAAAATAAAAGTTTTTCCGAGTAACCCCTCAACACGAGTGAAATAAATCTTGCGGAAACTAATACACGGAAGGAAGGCTTCGGGTGTAAAATAAAAGAAGAAAGGAATTAAAGTTTTATCTTTCAACTAAACGAAGTACACTACTTTAATAACCACCGCGATGGTAACCACGAGAGCCGCGGTATCCTCTCCACGGCTGTATGCTAAGCGAAAATATAACATAATAAAAATGTGACGGTTTGAGGGAAAATCATAACACTAACAATCATAACTTTATCAGAAATTATCACTTGTTATGATTTTCCCTCAAACCGTCACAAATATATATCGAAATACGGGACGGGGAGAGGGTGGGCAGTATTAGCTCGTGTTCCGATTTCATTCATGAAATCTCCACCGAGCTAATACTGGATACCCCCATCTCGCAATAAATCTAGAGGCAAAGCCCACTGGATAGCAAGGTTTTCTGAAAAATTAGACTCGGGTCCTCACTCTCTGCTTATGATAAAATCTTTGGAAAGTGGATTCACCTCTGACCAATATGCCTGTTGTTTGAGGATGTCAGAAACTGAAATACCTATTGTCTTTGCTTTCGAAGTTGCTGCAGACCTTGTAGAGTGAGCTGTAAACTTACTTATATCAATACCTATTTCATGAAGCATTTGTCTAAGCCACCTTGAGATGGTTGAGGTGGAAAAACCCGTTTATGTGGATCCAGGGGCGGACGCAGGGTACAGCTCATACAGCTCAAGCTGTAGTAAAATTTCGTCAAGAGAATGATTTCTAAATGATTTACGGCCGTTTTCCTTTATTCTCTCTTCGTCGATTTGCCACGTCGTCATCATAATATCACGCGACGCGATGCCGTCACTCAAAAATCTGTCTAATACATTTATTTATGGACTAGCGCATTATTTGTTGGCGCCCCATTTGACTCGCAAATTTTAGGTAAGCCACTGCAAACCCCACAGCTTAATTGTTCTGCCTTTACAGCTCAAAACTCGGCCCCTTTTGATCTATGATGATACGAGTTATAACTAACAGTTTTGAGCTGTATCGATACAGCTCATATGGAAGACTAAATCAACATTAATAGAGTTATCTACAGATAACTCGTGTTATCCATGATTAGCTTTATTAATGTGAGAAAAGGACACAAGTGTTAACACATCAAATGCGTTAATTATAAATAACTATAGTTATTCAGAAATAACTAAGTTATCCATAGATAACATGTTATTTTAAAAGGAAATGGTGTGAAAATTTTCATAGAATACAGTGAATTAATAGTCTTTTGTGTGTAAAAAAATTCGCTTGTTTTGTCCTGTTTGCTTACCCGCACTTTCGTTCACTCATCCGTTCACCGAACCGAGAAACTAACATTAAATTGCAGAAAAGTTATCCGCAGCGAAATTTTTCACCCCTAAGTGGAGATCCGGCTTTACACTTTACTACAACTAAATAAACTCTTGTCGTCCGAGCAATAAAATTACAGGATCCTGCTATATGATGATAGGAAAAATTAGAAGGGATACAAAGATTAAAGATCGATCATGGATTTTGCTGACGTCATTTTACTTAACGTCTATGGAATCCTTTTTTCACATTAATAGAGTTATCTACAGATAACGCTTTGTTGTTAAAAATGTATGCGTATATTCGATGATACTTTAACATTAAAAGCGCTATCTTAGGGTAAATGTGACCGTCCATGGGAAAAAAGTACATTTCATTTTACCGGTAAAATATATCATGGAGGTATAAAACAGAAGGAGAACGAACTCTTATTTTTCTATTATTCAGATAATGACTATTCTATTCATTGCGGTATCACTTTGATGTCATCCGTGATGCGCTTTCGGCTGGTTGTCGGTGAAACGAATACTTTTTTAAAAATTAACAACAATTTAAAAACCAAATATCATCCATTATAACAACGGATCAACTTGCTGCATAGTGACAAGCAGATTATTAAACCTAAAGCTTCCTTGAGAAACAAATGAAAATCTATGTTTTTATACAGAGTTGAAGATATCGCGTAATTCATGTATAAGTTCCAATCTACATATCTTCTGACTTAAATGCGCCTCGATAGTGCCGCGGTACGTGCAAAAACTTAGGACTATTCTCTCTTTAAAAACTGAAGCTCAGCGAAACTGCTTGAGGGGATCACGAGATATATAGACCTAAAGTTGCAATGTTTTCGTTGCATATTTGTGACGTTTTTGCATAATTCTCCCAATTCCTACAGATTATGCATGCTAAGAACTTTACCCTAACGATCTTTAATCACATTGGAGAATTGATATGAACGAAATTTTCACGCAAGAACGCCAAAATTATAAAAACTAGCATGTAGCTTTAGCTAAAAATGCCCCCGCCTTTAAGCATTCCAATTTGTACACACAGCAAGCTATACATTGCAAGCTATACAACGGAAACAAAAACAAAGAAAACTTTGTTACTTTTTGTTATCTCTTAGTCCTATGTCACACTGATGTTAATTTATACCTTTCAAAAAGTATAATTAAGGCTTAACAAGTGATATCAGAAAGTATTGGCTACAAACAAAAGAAATGTGTGAACTGAAACCATGGATACGTATTTTATAATTAAAATAAGATAAACATTTTTGTTAAAGAAATTCTGTAAGAGCCAAAAGAAAGAAAAAAAAATTTTTTTAAAAAAAAGTTAAAGCGAAAAATCCATTAGAAATCTGCGTTTCAAACTTTGATTCGAAACAAGAAATAGCCAAAGTTTACATAAAAAAGAAGAAAAAAATATAAGAAGGTTTTATTGATCATGATCACACCAGGTTTGGAGGACAAAGAAGGAAAACACAAAGAACGACATTGCATACACAGAAATCCAATTAAAATCTTTTTAAGGCAAGATCCGCCAAAAACCAGTGCATTGAATAAAATTTATCGAATGAAAGATTATTTAGAGCTAAAACATAGCTATACAAAAATGAAATGTTGTTGGCAAAATTTCAGATTTCAAGCTGTGCTTTAAATTCCTAGTCGTTCACTTTACTAAAACAACACAAAAGTAATATGAAAAATGTCTAAGCAATTTTAGGATACGAACTTCTTAAATAACATAGTATAGTATAATAATAAATTAGGAAAAAAACATTCTGTCTCCTACCTACGGTACCATGCTGTGAAAAAAGCAAAGTCAGCTAATAATTGTATACCACCGTGTGACATCAACACGAAAGTTGGAGGATGAAGATGAAGAACAAAATCGGAAACTGACATTCGCCTATCTCGTGAAACTACTATGCCTCCTCGCTCGCTTACGCTCGCTGCGGGGGCAATTATGCAAGATGATAGCAATTATATGTTATTACACACTGAGGACTTAAACAATGCAGCGCATCACGGATAGTACAATAGCAGATTTTGAGTTCGTTCTCCTTCTGTTTTATACCTCCATGGCTTTATTAATGTGAGAAAAGGGCACACCTGTTAACACATCAAATATGTTAATTATAAATAACTGCAGTTATTCAGAAATAACTGAGTTATCCATAGATAACATGTTGTTTTAAAAGGAAATTTTCATAGAATACAGTGAATTAATAGTCTTTTGTGTGTAAAAAATTCGCTTGTTTTGTCCTGTTTACTTACCCGCACTTTCGTTCACTCATCCGTTCACCGAACCGAGAAACTAACATCAAATTGCAGAAAAGTTATCCGCAGCGAAATTTTTCACCCCTAAGTGGAGATCCGGCTTTACACTTTACTACAACTAAATAAACTCTTGTCGTCCGAGCAATAAAATTACAGGATCCTGCTATATGATGATAGGAAAAATTAGAAGGGATACAAAGATTAAAGATCGATCATGGATTTTGCTGACGTCATTTTACTTAACGTCTATGGAATCCTTTTTTCACATTAATAGAGTTATCTACAGATAACGCTTTGTTGTTAAAAATGTATGCGTATATTCGATGATACTTTAACATTAAAAGCGCTATCTTAGGGTAAATGTGACCGTCCATGGGAAAAAAGTACATTTCATTTTACCGGTAAAATATATCATGGAGGTATAAAACAGAAGGAGAACGAACTCTTATTTTTCTATTATTCAGATAATGACTATTCTATTCATTGCGGTATCACTTTGATGTCATCCGTGATGCGCTTTCGGCTGGTTGTCGGTGAAACGAATACTTTTTTAAAAATTAACAACAATTTAAAAACCAAATATCATCCATTATAACAACGGATCAACTTGCTGCATAGTGACAAGCAGATTATTAAACCTAAAGCTTCCTTGAGAAACAAATGAAAATCTATGTTTTTATACAGAGTTGAAGATATCGCGTAATTCATGTATAAGTTCCAATCTACATATCTTCTGACTTAAATGCGCCTCGATAGTGCCGCGGTACGTGCAAAAACTTAGGACTATTCTCTCTTTAAAAACTGAAGCTCAGCGAAACTGCTTGAGGGGATCACGAGATATATAGACCTAAAGTTGCAATGTTTTCGTTGCATATTTGTGACGTTTTTGCATAATTCTCCCAATTCCTACAGATTATGCATGCTAAGAACTTTACCCTAACGATCTTTAATCACATTGGAGAATTGATATGAACGAAATTTTCACGCAAGAACGCCAAAATTATAAAAACTAGCATGTAGCTTTAGCTAAAAATGCCCCCGCCTTTAAGCATTCCAATTTGTACACACAGCAAGCTATACATTGCAAGCTATACAACGGAAACAAAAACAAAGAAAACTTTGTTACTTTTTGTTATCTCTTAGTCCTATGTCACACTGATGTTAATTTATACCTTTCAAAAAGTATAATTAAGGCTTAACAAGTGATATCAGAAAGTATTGGCTACAAACAAAAGAAATGTGTGAACTGAAACCATGGATACGTATTTTATAATTAAAATAAGATAAACATTTTTGTTAAAGAAATTCTGTAAGAGCCAAAAGAAAGAAAAAAAAATTTTTTTAAAAAAAAGTTAAAGCGAAAAATCCATTAGAAATCTGCGTTTCAAACTTTGATTCGAAACAAGAAATAGCCAAAGTTTACATAAAAAAGAAGAAAAAAATATAAGAAGGTTTTATTGATCATGATCACACCAGGTTTGGAGGACAAAGAAGGAAAACACAAAGAACGACATTGCATACACAGAAATCCAATTAAAATCTTTTTAAGGCAAGATCCGCCAAAAACCAGTGCATTGAATAAAATTTATCGAATGAAAGATTATTTAGAGCTAAAACATAGCTATACAAAAATGAAATGTTGTTGGCAAAATTTCAGATTTCAAGCTGTGCTTTAAATTCCTAGTCGTTCACTTTACTAAAACAACACAAAAGTAATATGAAAAATGTCTAAGCAATTTTAGGATACGAACTTCTTAAATAACATAGTATAGTATAATAATAAATTAGGAAAAAAACATTCTGTCTCCTACCTACGGTACCATGCTGTGAAAAAAGCAAAGTCAGCTAATAATTGTATACCACCGTGTGACATCAACACGAAAGTTGGAGGATGAAGATGAAGAACAAAATCGGAAACTGACATTCGCCTATCTCGTGAAACTACTATGCCTCCTCGCTCGCTTACGCTCGCTGCGGGGGCAATTATGCAAGATGATAGCAATTATATGTTATTACACACTGAGGACTTAAACAATGCAGCGCATCACGGATAGTACAATAGCAGATTTTGAGTTCGTTCTCCTTCTGTTTTATACCTCCATGGCTTTATTAATGTGAGAAAAGGGCACACCTGTTAACACATCAAATATGTTAATTATAAATAACTGCAGTTATTCAGAAATAACTGAGTTATCCATAGATAACATGTTGTTTTAAAAGGAAATTTTCATAGAATACAGTGAATTAATAGTCTTTTGTGTGTAAAAAATTCGCTTGTTTTGTCCTGTTTACTTACCCGCACTTTCGTTCACTCATCCGTTCACCGAACCGAGAAACTAACATCAAATTGCAGAAAAGTTATCCGCAGCGAAATTTTTCACCCCTAAGTGGAGATCCGGCTTTACACTTTACTACAACTAAATAAACTCTTGTCGTCCGAGCAATAAAATTACAGGATCCTGCTATATGATGATAGGAAAAATTAGAAGGGATACAAAGATTAAAGATCGATCATGGATTTTGCTGACGTCATTTTACTTAACGTCATGGTCCCAAATGTCCCCGAATTTTACTTCCTCCTACACTCAATTCATTGTGTCGTTAACAAGGATGCTTGTCGTCCAATGCGGACCACATGGTCACAACACACATGAAAACATGCGGGTCAAAACTCACGCATGCGCATTTTGCAATCATGTCGTTTCAGCCGATCCAAACTAGTGATATAACCGAACTGTGAATAACAATAACTTAAGTTATCCTAAGATAGCGCTTTTAATGTTAAAGTATCATTGAATATACGCATACATTTTTAACAACAAAGCGTTATCTGTAGATAACTCTATTAATGTGAAAAAAGGATTCCATATGTAGCTTAGCAGTAATTCTTTCGTTCTTCCGTCTTTGAACAGTACAGCTCTCGTGCCTAAAGTACGTAAAACGATAATAGGTTTTAGCCCAAAGTGTAAGCCTTTAGGTCTTTCGGTCGTCGGTAGAGTGGTCAAATACAGCTCAAATACAGCTCAAAGTCCATACCATACACGTGCGTGGAACCTCTTTCTTGATTTTACCACGTCAGAGAATCATTGTTCTCCAAGACGTTTTTATTTCTCCAAACGAGAAGGGACTTTAGAGCTGAGAAATACCTTGCAGAAGATGAAAGAAAACATCGTGATGGATGCAAAGTAAGTTTATGTTTCCCCCTTTTATTAAAACTTTGTATTTTATAAATCTTCAGTTTTGTTTGTTTTGTTTTAATTATTAATTTGTTTAATTTAAATGCAGAACAAATAAACAAAGATGAATGTGAGTTTAGATTCAATATAATTTGTTCACACAATATCTCTACTATAGATATATTTGTAAATTTGTGGAAAAAGAACATAATTTCATGATTTTTTTATTATCTTTTGCCTTGCTAAACTCTGAACTTTAGAATTTTACTCCGAGTTATTGATGTTGTCTTGATTACTTTAAAAACTTGTTATGTATTTTAAACATGGTACACTGGTCGTGATAAAAAAAATACAGAGTTTGCTACTTACATTACGTTAACTTTGATTTTTAAAAATTATTACATTTATCTTGAGATATTTTGGTGTGATGACTGTTTGTATAGCTATATGTTTTGCTAGTTTTATTTGGAAATAATTCGTCAGTGAGTTTGTTAGGGGGTCTTACATCATTAATACTTCACAGCTCAACTCTGCATTTTGCAGTGATCACCCTCTCTGTTGTTAAAAGCATTTGTTAAAGATCAAGGATAAATATTTAAAGGAAACATTTCCTTGTTGCATTTCTGTGTATCCTCTGATGTTTCAGATGCAACTGATAGGTTTATTTTAGTTAACGTGGAAGCAAACTGAAATTGTAAGGAAAACAATTTTGTGTTATTTCTTATGTTTGTTGGGACTTTCATCAATCATTAGTCTTCCTATCCATTCACAATATTCATCATTTAAATCAGTGCAAAATTAAATCAACGCTTGATCAGTTAATGTAGCTTTGTAACCTGAAGGAGTTACCCTCCAATCTCACAATCCACGTTTTGTTTTAAGGAGACCTCTAGCATTTTCCCCATACTCGCTATGTTCCATTGGTCCATTGGTTTTCTTTGTAAAAGTCTGCTTCTTTATAGAAATCCTGTGTTTTTCCTAAAACATATGGACGGCCATTTCTGTTTTGAAAAGGCTGGATGCTTATTCTTTGTCGTGTTATTCTCCAAGTACAGATAGTGCTTGTATTCTGTTTTTATAGCTTATGCTGCACCTTCAGGTTAAAAGATATTCAGATTGAAATCTTACTTACACAGCTCAATAATTCCTTGTATTTACAATAAAAAGACATAAAACAGTTAAGATAAAAAGAAATGAAAATTGGCAACAAATACCCAGAAGATCAAGTGATAAGAAAAAAGAGAAACTGCATAAAATTTATGCAGTTTCTAATAACTGCCTTTTTGAACTAGATCTTTGAAACACAGTGTAGTAGCTAACAAACGAGGTAATAAGGGCCAATAATAAATTTTGAACTGATAAGCTTTACTAACAAGGAAAGCAACATATCAAGTATTTTCAGTTAGCGTAATGAACTAAAAGTCCCATTTTTATGTACGCCTACCTATTTGATTAGAATTCGAATGAATTCTAATTTCGTGGATTAAGTTATAAAATATCAGGTTATGTACTTTTAAAATAAAAGGTAATCTACTTTTAAATGTTTGATATGAAAAAGCTTCCAAATTACGAAGGCCGCGTTCCTTCATTAGAATTTACATTGCGTTTTTGGTAGAGTCCCGCAGACTCTAAATCGCAGACTAATTGCCATTTCGGCCGGAGTAGTAGTAGTAGGAGGAGTAGGAGTAGGAGTCCACGGGTGTTTTAATGCGGTATTCGCTTTCGCTGCTACCGTTTCGATGCTACCGTAATAACTTTATGAATTTTCAACAATACAATGCGGTTTTTATACTGTTGGAAAGAGGACTTTTTTAGCTTTCCAAAAATATAAGTTGTTACTTGAAACAACCGCTGTTGGTGGTGTTGTGCTAATTTTGTCACGAAATTTTTTGAAAAGGCACAAACTTTTTTTCATTGTGTAAACTTACCTTACCTTTTTTATTATGATTTAATAATTTCATATTATCAACGCATTGCCAAAATCTTTATAAGCGAGAAAACAAACTTTTTATGAAATTCATTCAATCATGCAGTTAACAGTGCAGCAGCGAACTTTCGTTGTAAGAAAATTTCACGAGACAAAATATTATGTAGCTGTTATTCAGGCTTTTAGACAACAGTTTCTGGGTAGAAAGCAACCATCAAAAAGCACGATGCAAAGTTTTTAAATCTTTGTAAAAGAGTAATAAAAATGAAACTTTCATGTTTCGAGCTTGTAAAAACGTAAAGTTTTCCTTATATAAACGCAGCTTTATTACAATATTTTAGCTTTTTATGATTTCCCATGCTACTCGAGTCGTTAACACCTATTCAAGCAAGCATTAATTGATCATTATTGATTTAATGTCATGGTTTCATGGTAAAATCGATTATATTTCCCGAAAAATTGGTTTTTCTATAAAAAAGGGTCATATATTTAGAAAGAGCAAAAAATTTTCTTTCTGTTAATATAAAAATTGAAAAAAAAATACGAAAAACGAAAGATATGCTTATTGAAAGTTAGGTGCCCACTTTCTGGTGGACACACTGTAAGAAAGAGCTTCACTTAATGAGTAATAGATTAACGAAATTAAAAAGACAAAAATGTAGTATTAAGTTTAACAAAGGGTGAAAAAAGTAAAGAATTGCAAAATGATCCTTGGGGAGTTTGCGCGGATGTAATTAGACTGACGTGATTTTTAAAAGACTGTTTAAAAAGTAAAAGAAGGAAAAAAAAAAAGGAAACCAGAACAAAACAAAGACAACATATCAACATAACGTTGGCCTCATACGTAGTATTTCAGAAACTTCATTAAACTGAGACAATACTTTCAAGAAACTTATCCATGGTCTCAAAAAATTTGAAGCTTCCATCTTTTAACTTTGCCACGGTGTTACAATTAATATCAGCAAAAACATAGTCTACATTCGCATCAGAGTTCGATATACGAGTAGAAGCTTGGTCAAGAAGATCAAGTCTAGCTTTTGTAAGATCTAGGTAAATTTTGCAGGAGTTGGATTTCTTTCTGTTTCTATATAAAAATGTTCGTTTTCGAAAGGAATGAAACTTGACAATAATTTGCTTCTCCATTTTTGATGACTTACTGTAAGTACCAACAGACAAAGCCCTATCCACACAGTAAAAAGTAAATGTGGGTTTTGTGTGCCTTTTCAAACGTCAAGAAAAACTGAAGATGTTTTTAAAGCTTGGTGATATCTGTTGTGTAACCTCGTTATGAAATAATTATTAAATATGCTTGAACTTTATCCGTTCTGAGCTAATAGCGATGCTTATAACGACAATATAAAAACTTAACAAAAAAAAAGAAAAATTGAAGGCAAAATAAAAGTGAAAGCGAAGTATTTTGTTAGAATACCTACTTAAAATAATTTTTTTTTCAAGAATCTTTACGTGTAAACTCCCTTAAAACGTTGAGCTGGTTTAAGAGCGGTTGTTGTTACCTGCACATACAAGATTTTTTCCATGCTTGAACTTTATCCGTTCTGAGCTAATAGCGATGCTTATAACGACAATATAAAAACTTAACAAAAAAAAAGAAAAATTGAAGGCAAAATAAAAGTGAAAGCGAAGTATTTTGTTAGAATACCTACTTAAAATAATTTTTTTTTCAAGAATCTTTACGTGTAAACTCCCTTAAAACGTTGAGCTGGTTTAAGAGCGGTTGTTGTTACCTGCACATACAAGATTTTTTCCTGTGATTAATTTATCATTTTTTTATATATATCACGCGACGAAATAAGTTAAAATTTTAATAAACATCGCATTATTTACGTAATCTTTAAGATGTGGAAAAAAATCCCCTAAAACAGTGTGAAACAGTCGAAACATTCTACAACGTTTCCGGATTTTTTATTTGATTCAGGACGAAGGGACTTTACAAACGGCGTTGCTATGCTTCAAGGTACAGTTTGTTTTTTTTATAAGTGGTCGTCTGGGAATTCCGAACGTCCTCATTCTGTTGACGAAATGTGTTTATAATAGGGATAATAATAGAATGACGTAGTAGTAAGAAAATGCTTCGTATGCGTTAAAGAAAATAATTCGATGAGCTTTCAAGTGTCAACATCCTCTTCATGGCTTTTCCCGCCTTTCACTTTTTCCCATACTTGTAGGAAAGGTATAAATAACGTTCGGTTTTGTCTTTTTAGCACAAACAGCGCAATCTGGTTTGGACCAAAGGTACTGATGCACTCGAAGGAGAATTTCAATCTTCTCCAGAAACAGATTTTTATATCAATAATGTACGTATGAGTAGAAATTGATCATAACGTTTATAGGTTGGGTTTCCCAAACCTTATTCGCTATGTGGTCTTGGAGGAACTTTTTTACGGCAGCCGGTAGAAGTTCACTCTGATGCATAGGTGTACACATCTACATGTGTCCGACATAATGTAACGGGTTCTTACTCGGCGCTTTCTCAGGCATGGCCATTGCTCCATTTATAAGCAGCTCGTATAACAAAAATGTAAACCCTTTACGCTCGCAAAGCATTCACAGGAAAAAAATGATTTTTTCTTCTTTAGGATATGATTCATATTGCTGATACGAAAATCGCTCGAAGATATGGCGATTATTTCATACGTCAAATTAACAAAGTCGATGAGGTAAGGCGTGTTTACCGTGATTACATTTTAAAATTTTCGTAATATTGTGCTTACGTTAGCTATTAAATGCAACTTTTTCTGTGTTTGAATAATCCGTCCAACGTTTTGCTCTGTATCAGAAGTTTGTTACCTGTCATAACTTTTAACCAAGGTGTGGTCAAAACGAATCGAAAGTGTGAGTTATGTTATATACGTCGTGGGGTTAAGTAAATAAAGATTGTGGTCAAATAAAGAATTTATTTCGCAACAAATTGTTGTATTTCGGTGTGTTTCTTGTTGACAAGGTGATCTTTATTTGTGTTTTTATTTTTAGATGAACAGAAATTTATGGAAGCAAATGTAAAATTATCATTATTAATTACATTTGAAAAATAACATCATGTTTCACACGATTTGTTTTTACTTCCCCATTTCTCAGTCATGAAAGATTTTTGGTTTCGAAAGCGATAGAAATTTATTTCAATTTTAAGAATTAACAAAAATGGATTGTTCACAAATGACTTCAACCATTAAGGTGGATAGGACATGGATATCTTAGGTGTGTAGTAGAATATAATGACCCCTTAGAATATTTTCAAAGCAATTTTTTCCCCGGATGTTCGAGTTACAGAGTGCACGTGATACATCATTACTACAGACAATTACCACACAAATCTTAAAAACAATAAAAAAATTCCCACCATACCTTATTGATCAAGCATTTTACCCAGGCTTTAGTAAGAAGTAAAACAGATTGAATTGAGAAAAAACAATCGTCAAAAGTAAAAAATGTTAAGGCAATCTTTCTCATTGTGTTCAGAAGAGAAGCAAATCCAACTTGATGTACAGCGGAAGTATAGAACAATTGAATTTGGGGGATTCCTACACATCAATGAAATTACATACGATCGTTAGTAAGATTTCCCCCTGATTGAGGGTACAGAATACATCCTCACAACGGAAAATTTACAACATTTAATACCAAAGAAATTATATATATATATAAATATATATAAAAATTCTCAACTAATCCTCATAATTACCTGGGTGAAAGAGCAAAGAATTAAGGAAAACAGATTTACTGAGATATAGGCAAAAATGTTTGGGCCATTTCCTGTCATGTTGATTGAGTATAGAAGCATATTTAACTAACTTTTATCTCCATATCGCTTCGACACCAATCAGTTATACATTCTCATCACTTTCTCCATATCGCTTCGGCACCAATCAGTTATACATCTTCATAACTTTCTCCATATCGCTTTGATACCAATCAGTTATACATCCTCATCACTTTCTCCATATCGCTTCGGCACCAATCAGTTATACATCTTCATAACTTTCTCCATAATCGCTTTGATACCAATCAGTTATACATCCTCATCACTTTCTCCATATCGCTTCGGCACCAATCAGTTATACATCTTCATAACTTTCTCCATATCGCTTTGATACCAATCAGTTATACATCCTCATCACTTTCTCCATATCGCTTCGGCACCAATCAGTTATACATCTTCATAACTTTCTCCATAATCGCTTTGATACCAATCAGTTATACATCCTCATCACTTTCTCCATATCGCTTCGACACCTATCAGTTATACATCCTCATCAATTTCTTAATATCGCTTCAACATCTTTGTCTTGCATTTCATCTAGGTTTCTTTTCATGTCATCCATCCCCCACGTTGGATCGTCTGACACTGCTGATGCGGAAGGTTTCTTTAATGGGAAACGAGACTGTGTTCTTGGATACAACCTGAAACGAACAGTTTGAAGTTTTGGAAACTTAGAATGCCACTGAAGAGATGACACGAACAAAAGGATCAAAGTGCAGAAAGTTGACCAGTTTGAAACAAGAGAACTAAAATTCAGAAACCAAAAGTTTTTTTTGGATGTGTGTGTTTCTAATGAGTACACTTACCAGTTTTGAATAAGGCGTTTCGACAGCTCTTTATTATCGGACGGTGCAACCATTCGTGGATCCGGTTTGGTGTTGAACAAGTTTCGCAATGTTTTATTGTCGGTAAAACATTTCAGAAGTTTGTCAATCGGTGGTCGATCACTTGATTTCCACTAGTAAGGATAAGAGTAGGAGAATACTAAAACTCTTTGGAACTAGGCTAACATCAGACCAGTTCAACAATGCTAATGTTATCCAGGGTAGCCTCCCTAGTTCTTAAACGATAATAGCCCTTATAGGTACATTCAACTGCTTCTACTTCAATCCTGCTCAACTGATCGATTCAAACAATTAGCATTAGCTGGCATGAACAGGTAAGGTATTGAACTTCAAGAAGTATTACAAACCTCTGTTCCTCTTGCGAAAAGGGTAGCCAACTCCGGCTGATGCTTGCTTAAAAACCAATACTGAAACAGATAAAAGAAATTTTTTACTGCTTCTTCTGTATTGAATTGTGTCAGTCAATAGGGCACCTAAAATTTATTGATCTACATTCTACACAACTTTAAAATGGATTAGCTCTGTAGAGGATCCAAAGAAGAGGAACTTACAATGTCTACATTGCGCTTCTTCAGTAAATCTAGGTGTTCAGAAATTTTTTTAGGGTCAGTTGTAATTTGAAGTCCAAAATACATGTGAGGTATAAGCAATGTTGTCGACCACACATCTGATGACTTTGTTGCATTGCCACCTTTTCCAAAAAGCTAAAGAAGTAAAACAGTGATATTAAAAAAAAGTTCATCTTTGAATTATTGGGAAAATATTTTTTCTGAAATTTCTGCCGAGGACACATAAAAAAAAAAAAAAAAAAAACAAGTGCAAAAGCAGGAACCAAAGAAAAAAAGCATTCAACAATATTTATATACTAACATTATTACAGAATCATTAGAGAAAAATTGACAATGAATGGGATTCAATACCTCTGGTCCAGCCCAACCAAGTGAACCACATTGTTTTCTTTGTTCTTCTTTTTTAATGAAGTCAAAATCAATCATTTTGACATGCTTTAATCCAGGCATCAACATGATATTTTCCGCTGAAAACAGGAAAGGAATGTTAAGTCCATATTTTAACATAAAATAAGAAACAAAAAAAAATGAACTCACATTTGATATCGCCATGCACATAATCAAAATCATGCAAGTACTTCACAGCTGAAGTTACCTGCACAAAATAATACGAGCACAGCTCAGCAGAAATGCCAGAGTTACAAACGCCAATATGATCACATGTTCCGCTTTGAACTTTTTGACACTCAATCCCATGTCGATGAAGTGTTTTCTTCATGTAAGAATGTAAAGACATTACTAGATCAAACAAAATTGAAAGGTTAACTTGATGAAAAAATGCCTTGTTGAGGAAAAAACACAAACGACAGACATCTTACCTCCTTTTTCCATCACTAACAATGTGACGTCACGTTGGACCGTTGAAAGAATCATATCAGGAGTTAGCAAAAACTTATGTTGACCTATTTCTCGCAAACATTTTACCATGTTGTCGATGTCTGGACCCTCTCTCCCTTTCGGAGATATCTAACAAAATGTAATAAGAGGATTTTAAACAAACATAATAATAAAAGGTCTTGGTTTGGAAATACTTCATGGAAATCGTTACAAACCTTTTTTATAACCATTGACGCTTCCACATTGTCAATTGAAAGGCAGGTCAAATTAACATCACCAAAACCACCTTTCCCAGCCTTCTGTTCATATAAGATATTTATTTTTTCATTTAATGTGATTTTAGAGCCTGCCTCTATCAATGGTGTAACCTGTTAAGAGATCAAAACAGTGTAACTAAAATTAAATTCAAGGTACATCTTGTAAAATGAAGGGTTATAATAAGAAAGGTTATAATAAGATAAGGTGGTATAAGGTATATGCAGAAGTTTTTAAAACCATTAAGAAATTTGACCATAGAAACAATTATGTTTGCATTTTAAATTCATATTATGAAATTGCATAGAAGCATTTATTCTTAAATCTTTAGATTAAACTAGAATAACAAGAATCAATTTTGTGTTATAAACGTTCGCCATATTTTTAAAGTAAAAAAAAGCTTTTCGGACTTATGCCATCAACAGTTACATTAAAATGAGAAAAATTTTACAGTTAATTATTTACAAGTAAAAAAATTAAGATAATTAAAATTGATTTTTATGAAAGAAAATGCTAAAATGGGTTAATTACATCAACTACTGCATGTTGTTGAAAAGGAATTGAATGATCCAGCTTTTTTTAGAAATAATTAACACTTCAGCCAAATTCAGTAAGAAACTCATGTTAATAGGAAAAAAACATTCCATCTTAATTGTTGAGATTATACGATGAAGCTTTTGAATTGGATTGATTTTTGTTTACCTTACGTTGGTTACAAAATATCAGGAATTTCAGAAGGCATTATATACATACCGATTGCAACACTTCCCATGGAGTTTCATAAAATTCCTCTTCATCAAGCAAACTTGTTTCAGAATCTTCGAATGTTTTTCTGGAAAAAAAAGTTGAAGAAAACAATTGAACAGTAATGAACATTGAAAATTCTCATCTCAAAAATTTTGTCATTCCTAATCAAATCTACACTCACACCCATTTATTTCAGAAGTGAATTATTTACAAACAAGTTTATAACGAAAACGTAAAAAAATTATAATATACGAAACAAAAACTAAGGTTAAGTGTGTCAAAAATTTGCTCTAATATTGTACACATTGATTTCATTCCCTATTGTCCAATGAAAAGGAGATAGGGCCAAACAATCTGATAAATTGGCTCTGGCCTCATTTTAACCTTGTTTACAATTATTACTATTTTCATCTTAAAGATGCTGTGTAAACTCACTTCAGTTCATTGCAGACTGGAACTTCACAAGTTTCTCTTTCACATTGAATTGAGTGGGACACCAATACTTCACTGATTGATGATTGTTTAGTATCTGACTTCAAACAGAACTTTGTAAGACTACTTTCAACAAAATTTCTTGTTTCCTGGATGTGAGTACCATTTCCTTTTTGACGTGTGTTAAAAGCATGATCCACATGGTATAGGACGTTCTAGATAAAACAACATATAACTCAAGATCACAGTATCATTCAATACACAGAATTAATAATTCCAGGACACCATGTTTGGGTTTTTTTTCACACACTTCAGCGCTCTTGGACACAGCTGAAAACAATCACAGATTTTGTGCCAATCAGAAATCAAGTTGCAAGTAATTTTTCATTAACAGGCTTTCATCTACCACTGTGAAAAGTTTTAAAGGAAATAAACAACTTGCTGGGAAGATGGAGCTCGAAAAAAGTAGATCACTAAAAATTTATCATCACATACACAACAATACGACAGCCTTCAATAAATTCACAAAATGAGCTACTAATTTAATTAAACGCCTTTTGAGTATATAACAAATTGTATTAAAAGTTTCACTTAGAAATGTTGAATAACAAAAAATACCATAACTTTCTCAAAAAGCAATATTTTTCCCTTTCATATTAAATGTAGTGGTTACATCTGTCAAAAAAATTTAAAAATTTTCACTTTTGAAACGTATGCTGGTATGCTGGGCCCTTAAAAACTTTTCACCAAAACTTGGGTCAATCAATTTATTCAAAAACACCTTTAACAATAGAAATTAATGTTAACATACATTCAATCCTTGATGAGCTTTCAAATCGCTTTGTGACTGGTCCAACACATACTTTTTCTTTTGACTGGAAAAGGTCTAAAGTTAGATGTATCAATTTATCAGTCAAAAACAGCCAAGTGAAAGTTTCTTGAATTTGTAATTTCAGGAAATTGTAATGTCTCATAATAACAGATAACAACCCACCTTATCTTTACATATTGAAGGGTATTTGCCTTGTTCTTTGTCTTCATCACTTTCATTTCCATCTCCGCCACCCTGTCCGCCTTGACGTGGATTAATACTTAAAGTATTGTGATATGCTGTGGGTGTAATTTCTTCAGTGTTGCAGGTGTCAGACGTATATGTTTTGTTGGAATGATCATCTTTTTCAGCAAGCCCTTTGCCCAAAGAGCACCTGGGGACCAAAGTGTGTTGGTAGGACCTGCTACTCACTAAAATGTTTGAATAGCAAACATCAATAACAAAACAAATTCTTCCAGGTTAATGAGTTAACATTTGTTAGTATTAAATAAAAATAAGAACCATTAAATAAATCATACCGGTCAAAGGGCTCGGTGAACAATACTCCAATCGCATCTGTTCTCCATTGTCAGCTATGGTGTCTGGTTGTTGACAACTCGATCTTTTTAATGTGGTAATATCATCTGTTATTCCTGCCTTTCTCTTCAAGTTTCTTTTGGTTTTGCCTTTTCCTCGGGCATCCTCACTTTCATATCCAAGATGAGGAACAGCAATGTTTTGCAATGTTTTATCAGCATGGCATTTAAAGAGTTCCACCTCTTTCCTAAACAGAATTTTCAAGACTTAACGCAAAAATGTGGTGCTGGAAAATGTGGTGCTAACTTCACGTTGGTTTTTAGGGGAAGTTAACTTTTAAAATAAATAAAAGTTGAATTTTTCGTATCATTCAGTAGAATTTCAAAAATGATGATAGTTAGTTTTTGAATTTTCAAAAAGTCACTTTCAGTTTACGAGATATTTCCATTGAGGTTTGTGCTCAAAAGCTAGGAGTTATATATACTTTTATAGATGAGTTTCTAAGTGACGTGATGTTTAGTGTTTTTCATTAGTGTTTTTTGCTCGATAATTGCTGTGAGTTTCAACATAAATGCTTAATAGATCAAGTCAATTTCCTACCAATATGCGCACGCATCTTGGTTGGCAATTAGATGCTCTCTGCACACTGTCGGTTAAACCGGTTCTCAGGACGCGTTTTTAAGACAAAAAAAATTATTAAAAATAATACTCATTAGCACTCAAAATCTATTTTTGTGAAGTTTATTAAATTTTTAGTTTAAACAGATCTTTAACTGGTAATTAACATCAGAAACTCATTATATCGATGTCTGAAGAATATCGGTTTTTGTTTTGTATACTTTACTTACCATAGTTTAAACAGTTGTGCACCATGTTCCTGAAATTCAGGCGGAATATTCTTATTCTGTAAACCAGCTAAATAGTTGGAGGTCTCTTCGTAATTCATAGTTGCTAGTTTTTGCTACAAGGAAAAAGAAAGTAAACGTAGCATATCAGCAGTGATCATTTCTCTACAATACATACACAATGCTGAAAACAGGCTTTAAAGTTTGCAAAAATGTCCACACCTGCTCAATATTCTTACTTTACTTCCTATTCATATGAACGACTAGATGCTAAGTTCTGGCGAAATTATACATACCTTTCAGTACCGAGTATCAATCGTTTTCTTCACTTTGTTCTAAATCACACCACTGTATAATCACGCGCAGTGCATATAGGGAATTATTTCTCCCATAATGTAAGTCCCAGTCTTTATTGAAAAACGGCGCCGCGACGACAACTTTTAGTATGTTTATGGTTTATCTGACAAATCGTTTTACCATATCAAAAGTTCGCTAAAGTCATCTGAAAAAACGAGACACTTGTTCTAGGTTCGGACAATTGCCCCCATCCCCATCGCATCCCCCATTCATGATTTTTATTCTCCATCATCTTAACTTTACGTCATTACGATTACATCATTATTGTCAGAAATAAAGTATAAGGTGCCAGTCCTATCATAATTTTTTTAAAAAAACCCTTTGCATTGTGGGTAAAAGCAATGATCTTCAGTTAATTTAACAATTTTTGGAGAGATGATGTTGGATACCAACACAAGGTTTGCGATTTTGTATTTCATTCCCCTTTTTCGTTTATTAGAAGATTTTATATTACGTGATGTCAACTTAATTAAAGTTTAACGCAATTGGAATTGAACACAAAAGGTTTTCAATGTGATATGCAGCGTTTTTTTCAGGGGTTTTTTGCTACCGGAAAACGGTAGCAAAAACTCAATCTTGAATTGAGTTTTGAAACTCAATCTTGAATAAGAGCAAAACAAAAAAACTGAAAAAATAAAAAAAAACTGTCAAATAGGCATTAATTGACTCATAACCATCAGTTAGTTGAGTGTTCTTTTTGTTCGAAAACTCTTATGCATCGCCCTTTCATGTGCTGGTGCAGAGAGACGACTCCTTGTTTACAACCTAGCTCCTCCTCTTTCATTTTTATTTTGTTTCCGATTGCGGTTGTTAAATTGCAGAATGATAATTGAATAGTGTGAAATGTATTTCTATTAATGCGCGCAGAACGTCTGTTGTGTATTTTCAACCGTATTTTTAGCTCT
Organism: Turritopsis dohrnii; assembly: GCA_027922465.2. NCBI lineage: Eukaryota > Metazoa > Cnidaria > Hydrozoa > Anthoathecata > Oceaniidae > Turritopsis > Turritopsis dohrnii. The sequence goes on along the minus strand of BQMF02000781.1, from coordinate 77,527 downwards.
TATTGTGTATTTCTAAATAGAGCTCGTCTCGAGAGACTTCTTGTTACACATACGTGATAGGTAACCATCAATTTGAATGTACGAATTTATTATTTTCGGCGCTTTTTCTTATCTCAAAATACGCTTCTCGTTGCGCTTGTGATTTCTAACATTTTGATCTTTCACATTCCTTTCTCATTCCGTAATAACGTAATAAATTTTTCTTTTTCAATGGTTTTTCCTTCGTTTTTTATGCTACATTTTATTGTGCAACCAGCTGCACATGTGAATGGTATTTTTTCTTCGTTGTTTTTTGCTACATTTTATTACGCATTATTACGTGTTAAGGCGGGTTTCCACTTGGTCGCACAGTCGCGAATCGAGCGAACTTATTTTTGATTGGCTGACGCAATCTCATTTGCCTGGTAGTTCAAATCATTTGACTTACTACTTATTCTTGTTTTATCCACGTACGATATCGTAAGAATTCTCCTGGGAAGTGCCTTTTTCGGCGATCTGACTGTTCCTTGTTTCAAAAATTTTTCTTCCCCTCACGCCCAACCATGGTGGGCCTGACGGGTGTTACTGTCCAAGAAAACAGGTAAACAACTGTTGTTAAACTCAATCTTAAAAGAAAAAACGGTAGCAGCTAAAAATCCTGAAATGAAGCCTGGATATGCGACCCCATATTTATCAGCGATGGGACTGTAATATGATGCACTTGAGTGATTGTCCAATTCATTCTGCTTCAGATCAAGGATGAATCAGAGAGGGAAAATGTACTAAAGGCTTGTTATATGCAACATAACTTCCAAGTCTCCCACTATGTGCGAGAGAATCCCGCTATTTCACTAGTCCTCCCTATCTCCCGCCATGAGAGTAAACACCTCTGGGTCCAAAACGTTTTACATAATATACATTAAATCAGTAACGTTCATTTGCAACCTCGAACCCAGCACTTCTTGGCTTTTCTTTCTTATTGTATAGGGCTAGTACAGCATTAAAAAAAAGCCAACAAAAAGGTCGAGGTTGGTTTATTTAAACAGTGCTTGCAACAAGTTTCATAAGAAAAGAGAAGTGCTGGGGACAAGTTTAGAAGATATATAGAGATAGGTTCGTGATTTTTTCGCATGACAAAAAAAGATGGTAGCTCTCAAAAGCCATTTTCTAGCGATCTAGAAGTGCTAATTCTTAAAGTTTTTCCCTCTGTGCCAACCACCACGGCTGTTACGTTGCATTGCAAAGTGGAAATAGCAACTTTTCAAAATTCGAATTCAACAGAATTTTTTTGTGTACATTGCAAAAACACAAATTTTCATGGTATCCTTTCTCAAAATGTATAAATGATATCACAATACAGTTTTTTTTATAAGAAAGATATACCTTTTTGTATTTATGATTTTATAGTTATAAAGAAAAAATTCATACCAAAAAGTGTCGTATTTATTTTTCAAATATACACAACTTCACCGAAAAATCCTTCGAAAACAGGAATTTTTAAAAAAAGTACCACTGCCTCCCTTGCCTATAAACCAAACTAGATGTACTTTTTCCCGCCTAAAACCAGTTTTTTTGAAGAGAGGTGGGTCCAAATTACCAAATAGCATGCGAACACGGGCTAGACAGCGATTCTACAGTGTGAAAAACCTTGATTTTATTTTTAAATTGACAAAAAAAGTTTTGTAAAATGCTCAGATCAACCGTGTTTGCATTTCATGTTACGCTCCAATCTTTTAGCTTTCATAAAAAACTAAAGTTTTTCACGTATATTCATTTCTGTTTGGGAAGTAGCCTTTTATATACCATACACTTTTACCCCCCATCAGTGATTTTCAAAACCGATCGTTTCATTTTTGTTGACATCAAAGAAGCCAATCAACTGTCAATAACTGCAAGATTAAGCCAATCAGATTCCAAGAAATATCCGTTTCAATTATTTCCAATATCATGCGATCACGCAAGAAGAAGGCAGCTGAGAATGAAGGATGTAAGTATATCAATTATCATCTTGTGTGTTATGGCTTCAAAATGTATTGTTAAGACCTGAATGGTGCGAGAATTCCCCTAACATTACATGGTTAACATTTGCATGTATAACGAAGGAGCTTATTTGGAATTTATACATTCATTTGAGAAATAAGTCTTTTGGGGATGAAAGAGATAAAGAAAAGAAAATTATTGATATTCTCCGAAAAATTATACTTACTTATAAGCTTCATTCACATACACATATTTTTTAACGTTAACCTTCACGTCAAAAATGGTAAGGTACGTGAAGAAAACGTGAAGAAATTTTCTTACGTAACGTTATGTTCACATGTACGTATGATTTTATTTTCACAATCACGTAAAAAAAGTTATGAGAAATTTGAAATCTATTTTCACAAAAAATTTTCAACATGGCAGTCATTAACAAGCGTCGACTTTTAACTGTTGCGCTTCTTATTTTAAAAAGACGTCGTCGTAGAAGGAACAAAATGAGGAAACCAAAAAGAAGAACATGGATAAGAGTTTCCAATATTGATCGGAAAACTTCTGGGGCTTTTGTATCAACCTTCATACCAACAAAACTATATGATCGAAGAGAATTTTTCAGGTAACATCAGTCAAAGCAATTGTGATTGCTCCTAAATATAATGAAAGATTAATTGATATTCAATTTTACTTAGGTTTGTCCGTATGTCTCCAGAAAGATTCGAACACTTGGTTTCCTTGCTTCGGCCAAACATTACAAAGAAGCACTGCATACGAGAACCTATATATGTGAAACCACCTGCTACAATCGACGATTGGAAAATAATTTTGGATGATTTCAACGAATTGTGGAATATGCCTCACTGTTTAGGAGCGTTGGATGGAAAGCATGTTGGCATTCGTAAACCGAAAATGTCAGGATCTCTTTGGTACAATTACAAAGGGTTCTTTAGCATGGTTCTACTTGCAATTTGCGATGCTCGATATTGTTTTAGTCATATCGATGTAGGTGAATACGGTAGCAACAATGATAGCGGCATTTTAAAAAATAATTCTTAGGATGTAAAAATCGTGTTTGTTTACATTTCCATAATGAATTGAATTAGTTCATAGAACGTGACTTATACGTTTCGTTTAGAAATAGTAGAATAAGCATAGATTAGAATGACCAATAAGGACAATTTTCTATATAATTTTTCATGTGATAACAAAACTTTATTACTGTATGTAAAATACTTTTTGATTTCTTCAAAGTTACCAAAATTTTTTGATTCCAAACGAATGAGATAGAACATCTTCAAAGGTTCCGACGAACAATTTTCACATTTCCACGTGTTTCTTTTGCAAATCACATTGTACATTAATTCTAACGATGGTTTTGATGTGTCTTCTTGTGTATTGTGTGCATAGTACGAGATAGTGAAAATGTCAGAAGAAAAAAAAAAGAATTTGGAGTTATTGAAAAATGAAGTTTTGGCAGAAAGTGTTGACAAAGAAATTTTCCATGTTTTTCGCCTTCTCTGAAATATTTCACCCGCCCAAATTCGTCTACGATCTTTTTGTTTAGCAAGCGTTTTCTTCTCATTTGTCGTAAAAATAAAATAACTAAGAGTTTCTTCCTCAAAACTATTCCACTACTACTGATGTCGTATATATTTCCTTTTTCACTTGTGTAGCTTGTCTTTATGCTTTTGAGATCAATTTGAGATATAGTGTGAATGATCGATCGCTCATCTTAAATCTTATCTCATTTCTGTCTCATTTTCGAAATCTCATTTCTATCTCATTTTTACTCTAGTGGGAACCAAGCTTTAAGGTATCATTACTATTGAGCTAACTCAAAAAAAGTCCCAAAAATAGACTTTTACAGGGTAACGTACCTAATCGATCTTTTTCGGACCAAAAATCCCCAAAATTGGACATAAGCCCAAAAATGATATCAAGATTTAATTAAAATGTCATAGGGCAATGAAATTTTTCATCACACCTACAAAACTGTTGCTAATTTACACTTTTCAGTGTTGAAATCTGTTGATTTCTTTTTTGAGAGGGGCAAATTTCCCAAAATCCCCTAATTTTCTGACCCTAATCTTATAGAACTTTTCGCAATTTTTTTTTTTATTTATAAGAAAAATTAATTACCTATCAAAAGCTTTTTACAGAACTTAAATAACTTGTTGCTAACTTGAGATATTTGAGAAATGGTAAGGCAAGGTGAAAAATCTCAAATTTCCCGATCGCATTTCCGAACGTAACAGCCGTGCCACGGAAATACTATTTTTATCTAGTTAGTAACTCCCGCCCATTTGTAATACTAGGTTGGAAGGTATGATGCAATTCATCTGCCCAATTGACAAACTCATCCATTATCAACCTTCTTGTTCATCCTATTATGATAAGGGGTCACTCACATACCATCGATTCTTCCCACAATAAGCGTCAAAATTACACTAGTGGGTGGGTGGGTTAGAACTAGTGACGCTAAAATCAATCCTTAAAATATCGATTTTTAAGCCAAACAATCAAGTTTCTCAAGAACCTTAAAGTTATTGAAATGTAAAAGACAGCCAGAAATCCAATAACAGGTCCTAAAAATGGTTTTTCATTCATTACAAATCTTCCCTAGCACTCGATCACTTCGTTTGTTTCTCCATTTCAAATCAAGCAGCCGACTCACCAAGAAAAGTCATAACTTGAAATCACGTGTGTATTTACGGGGCTGTTTTGTGCTGCCTGGTTGGAATTTGGAATGGAATGTGCGCTCATTTTAAAATGTTTTTTCAAAATAAAAATTTAATGTAATCACTTAATTCAAAAATATTATATTTAAAGGGAAATTAATGGTAGTTAAGTTTACTTAACTCAAGTTAACTGGCGGGCGCCGCGCTTCGCAGCAGTTGGGATACCATGTTGTATTCCGAAATATCCACTTTGGTTTTGCCACGATCGGTACTTTATATTCTTGTCGCTCCTCGTGCAGCCAGACCTCATTTTCGTTAGTTCTTCTTTGAGCCTAGAGCTTTATTTGCCATTTTATTTTATGTGCGTTTACGTGAAAATTATGCAGTGTTTGAGTGTTATCATTGGTTTTTTTTCTGATTGTGAGCATGAAATACTTTAGAGGAACACCTTTTTATATATAAAACGTATTCCAAATGAAAAAAATTGCTAAAAAACAATAAAATTGCCATTACAGCTTTCGTTATAAATATCACGACACAGAGCGAATTTCATTTGCAGGAATATCAGACATAGGCAGCACATGATGGCATGTTTTTTTGTGCCTATGTTCTAAAGATATGACAAACAGTAGAAAAACAACATAAACACAAAAATATTTATCTTTCATCAACATAACAATCTTAAACATCAAGAAACACAAAATGTAAAATAAGTTTATCAGCAACGATTTAAGAAAAATAAGAAACACTCATACTGAAATTTTTTTATACATCAAAGACATATATACACATTTGTTCAAAAGCTCACTTGTGCACGTATACCTGCTATAAATCTAAAACATAATACTTTTTATCACGAAGAACTTAAGAACTTTCATCAACAAAAACAAAATATACTAGTTTATCCTTACGAAAAGAGCGATCATGTTGTGACGTCAAAATTTCCATCGCAGAGCACTGCAATGACGTCCGTTGTTAGATACTAAATAACGAAAAACTGAGTATAATTATCATTTAAGATAATTTTTAATGACCACAGAAGATTAATGAGACCTTTCTGCAGCTAATATAAAAAGTTTTTGATAAAGGCTTTTTCCCTTTAAAGGGAAATTAAGCCTTAAAATTTCTTTTTCTTTTTCTTTTTTTTTAAAATTTCTTCTTCCGATTTTGAGCTATAAATCTAAAACAAAATACTTTTTAATAAAGGTTTTATATCACAAAGAACACAAGAACTTTCATCAACAAAAACAAAATATTGTAGTTTATGTAATCCTTACAAAACAGCGATTGCGCTGTGACGTCAAAATTTCCGTATCCGTATCCGTCAAAATTTCTGCATCCGTTGTTAGATACTAAATAACGAAAAACTGAGTATAATTATCATTTAAGATAATTTTTAATGATCACAGAAGATTAATGAGACCTTTCTGCAGCTAATATAATAAGTTTTTGATAAAGGCTTAATTTCCTTTTAAAGGTTTCACAAGAAAAATCATGGATTTTCATTATTTTTTATTTCGTTAATATTCTTTAATTACCGGGAAAAACTGTACATTCTAGCGGACGTACTATGTCGTACATGAACAGAAGGCTAACTAAAACGTTCGCGTAATTACGCATAATAGATTATTTACCCAGTCCTTTTTGCACTGAAGATCTTTCATCAAAATAATATGCTGTGTTAACATGGCTGACATTAATTGTTGATTTTAATGTAAACAACGTAGATTCAAAAAGTTAAAACGGTAAATTCTTGTTTCTTTACCGAAACTACATCACAAATTATTATTTTTACCGGACAATCCCTTTAAAATCTAGAAACCATAACATTCTACATGCATGAAAACCTGATCAAAGAATTGGCGTTGTCTGCCTGTACCTACCATGATACATCAGTTATTTCAATTCCACATTTCTCCTGTCTCTTCTGAAATATTGGTTCCTAAGGGGCTGATTACATGATCACTTTTTGTCCCGGGTGTCGGGATATCTCGGGTGCCGGGCTAGCTTTGTCTAACAAATTCTCTTATTTTTACAAGTGCAATTACATGTATACTTTTCGTCTCGGCCTTCGGGATATCTCGATTTGGCAAACCGAGATATCTCGGGTGTCGAGCCAAAAAGGATGCATGTAATATCAAATAACCGAGCCAGCCCGGAATCCGGGATGAGATTTGATTTCAACACATGCGCAGTGTAGTATATTTTCATTATAAACATGGCGTCTTCAGAAGCAAACACGAGTCAATCCAACAAAACTACAAAGTTTAAGTTTAGATGGACCAACGACATGGTCTCAGGCTGAGGATACGATGATTAGGAGAATTATGGTCAGGTGAAATATAAGGTCTTAAATGTTCACACAGAAGATGAAAAGAATCTTCGTCCATTCTAAAGTTCTTGTACCACGAGGATTTTGGTGAAATACCAGTGATTAAATTTCTCCACTAAGTATCATCTCTACCATTGACAACCCACACAGACCTTCTTTTGCGATTCAACCTTCTGATTTTTAAAGCTTTTTGTTTCTTTATAAACAACAAACGTTTTCTTGAATAACAAAGAGCAAAAAATGTCATTTGCATGCTTTTAATAAAGTCCCATACAGAAAATTAAACCATTAAGTTGAAAACACAACATTCCAATTAACAGAATATACTTTTTGAGAAGAAACACATCGTTCGCCGCATCTCGATTTTTTGTTTTTACTGCGCTATCCATTTCGCGTAACACGTGTATAATTTTTTCATGTAATACAGGGCTGGTAAAATATTGAATATACTTTTCAGCCCGGTACCCGGGATAAAAAGTGATCATGTAATCAGCCCCTAAGTTTGTTACCTTGATTTGTCAGCTTGATTGTTCTAAATTTTTTAGTACCGTGAATGCTACGGACTTCAGTAAAGAAAGCAATGTGAATGAAGCTTGGCGTCATGCTCAGAACGCGTTGAAGAACCTCAATAACAATGGACAAGGCATTGAAGAGACTAACAAAAGCTCAGTGAACCAACCCACTAAGAATAATTATCAATATAATGATACTCAAATCATGTCTCTTCATCATGCCTATGCTCAAATGGGTTCTAATGGCTATGGTTACCATGCAATGCCTCATGGGTCGAATGCATGGTACCCATATTCATCAGTGCCCATGATGCATCCATACTGTAACAGGTGTGTTTGATTTATCTTAATGCTGTTGATATTTTTTGAAACTACTTTTGTATGATGTTTGTCATAATTGAATATAGTTAATAAAACGTATTGTGGATCTGACACAAAGGAGGACTTTGCTTGTAATGATTTATAAAAACACTGAAAAATTGTTCTTTCAAAATGATATACTTTTGAGTCTCATGTCATGTTAATTTTTTGTTGTCTGCAACAGTATAGGATGTGACAAGAAATTTTGATAAGAGTTTGTTGCTGATTATTTCTAATGACTTCACTCTTTAGAATGCCACATTATGGCTATCCAGTCCCTGGTCGATCACCCAGACCACCGATGTTTCCACAAAGTCAACAATCTGGTGTGCGACCACCTTACTCAATTTCAAATTATAGGTATTCTGCTGCTAACCAATATCAAACAGATAACCCCAATTTTTATCAGCAGAAGGTTGCACCGCCACCACCACAGGTAAGTGTTGCTATAAACACAAGGTATATAATACACACTTCCCTTATACACACTTTCACAGGTGGTTGATAAAAGTATATCTTTGCCTGAAGAGATTTTTCACAAAACTTCAGATCATGTAAAATGCCTTTTTGCATTCCATTTTAGTTTTCCTCTAACAACTACATGTCATTTGAAACGAGTCAAGAAACTGAAAACGGCAAGGCTGACAAAGAAAATAATTTCAGTAAAGCAAATGAAGAAGACTCGGCACTCCAAAAACCTCGTTCTTTTGCGGATGCTGTGAAAAGCAACAAATTGTTGAAGAAAAAAGGTATGGTTACTGAATTTGATTTTATCAAATTGTCTCATAGGTTCAAAATGTAACTTGAAAAAAAATATCTTCAGGTACTTTCAGCGGCATTACACTGTTCAAAAGTAATAGCATGGCAAAGTCTATTAAACCTTCTTGGACCAACAATAGTTTCACTCAAGTTAAAGATGAAGACGATAGTGATGCTCAAGCTGAGGGGCAGGGCATCAGTCCTGGTAGTAAGAGAGAGTTAAATGACGATATCCATTCTTACGAACCAAAATTCAAGCAGTTAAAGAAAGAAGATGATGATAATGAAAAGTAAGATTTTGTTTGCTTTTAGTTTTAAGTAACTTAGCATTTGATTGCAACTGTAGATGCAGAACCAGGACATATTTTTTCCATGTATATGTAATTTATTGTTTAAATAGTTCATCATCTAACAACTGGAAAGTATCAAAACTTCATGGTGTAAACCTTGTAAAATTTGTTTGGGTTAGTGAGGGTTAGGTTCAGGCTTTGCCTTGTTCTTTCAGACTATTTTCAGAAGCTTTTAACCAAGAAGTTTCAAATGATTAGATGGATACCATAAATACGGTTTTCTTATAGTGAGAATACGGAACAGAAAAAGGAGTGGCCACCAGCCATGAAGGTATGGGTATGTCAATCATTTGATCAATGTAGAAGTGAATACATAAAAGACCGAATGGAGAAGAAGTTACGTATATTCCTCAATGAAGTGTTGACCGATGGTTCTGCATGGACAAGCGATTGGAAAAACATGCCATTATTTGAGTAAGTTTGTTTAGTGAGTTACTGCTGTTTGTGTATAATCCAGTAAAAAGTGATCGTGTTGTGAAAGTGAAAGTGATCATGTTGATAAAATACGTTCTGTTTATTTGGTCATTAGAGTTCCTGGGAATGAGCGGCGACCATCATACAGGCGTCAGTCAAGAAGCAGGAGCAGATCTGGAAGTTCTAGTGACTCTCCTCCACGAAGGAGACTGTCACGTAGTCCGTCTCGATCTCCTCCTCTTTCCAGTAGCCTCAAAAATAGAGTTGGCAAGAAACAAAACAACGTGAAAGTATCTAAGAAAAAGCGTCAAAATTTCACTATTGAGGAAGATGCACATACAACTAAAAAGAAGTTGGATCGTGCAAATCGGTTCCAGGAGAGGACACAACGGAAGACCCGGAACACCCATCAAATGTCAGCTTCTCAAGGAATCAATACTGTAAGTAGTCATGTTGCTTCCTAGTATGTTCTGCGCTTAATACCTGTTAATTCCTATTATTTAGTCTAAAATACCTTGTGTGTATGATACTACTCCGTTGTAACTGCTATTCTGCATAGCAGTTTTTGGTTGAAAGTTACTTTCTGCATACAAACGCAACATTTAGTGCAAAGGAAACCACTTAGTGTTGGTTGAAATTACATGTGTTAAGTTTGTGTAAGAATAACAGTTGAAGAGTTCTTCACATCAAGTTTATTAACTTGAATATTTCATGTTTTAGACAAGTGCTGCAGATGGTTTTGAAGAAGGCGACATCAATTATCATATCAATGGCACATCAGAAGAATTGACCAAACCGTATCTGCGACTAACATCTGTAAGAATTTGTTTTTTTAAATTGTTTTCTTCCCTGATGAAGAAGATGGCCTAAGTCGTTTATTTCCTTGTTTTGTTTTTTTTTAAGGCCCCTGATCCATCAACAGTTCGTCCACCGCCTATCCTACAGAAGGCATTGGAGCACGTGAAGAAACGCTGGAAAGAAAAGCAAGATTATCATTTTACCTGCGAGCAACTGAAATCCATACGACAAGATTTAACAGTATGTGATTTTTTTCAGTGTTATTTCGTCAATGAAATGCAATATACCGTCGTCTTAACTAAACGTTGTTTTGTGTTTAGGTTCAAGGTATCAAAAACGAGTTCTCAGTAAAAGTCTACGAATGCCATGCCAGAATAGCTTTAGAAAAGGTGAGTTTTTTTTCTGTAGATTTTGTTTGCGTTTATTGTAAGGGTGTGCGGATGATTGTCAGGTAATGCGGATATGCAAAAACTGTGAAAATGTATAAGTTTGTCTGGGTTAATCGCTTAATTTCTTGTTCCCTAATAGTATGTATGTATTTTCATTTTATCTTATAACATTCCTTGTTCTTTCATACGAAAATAAAACTTTAGGCTAGCATAACCGTATATTGATAGACGAACATAGGTCTTATTTTTGATACCCGGAATCCTCTCAACTACGTTGTTGTTATTTCTTTTGTTATCTTAAGTTTTCGTTCACTTGTTCTTATTAGGGTGACAGGGAAGAGTTCAATCAATGCCAGACCTGTTTAAAATCTCATTACGCTCAGGGGATTTCTGGTGAAGTTGCAGAATTCACTGCCTATAATATTTTGTATTATATTTACACTAAAAGCACTTTGGACTTAAATTCGTGCTTGGCCTCACTTACGAAAGAATTGAAGAGGGATCCGGTTGTCCAACACGCGTTGGCAGTTCGCTCAGCGTGTGCTTTGTCGAACTACCGTTCGTTTTTCAAGTTGTATCTAACTGCCCCTAAAATGGCTGGTTATCTCATCGATCTTTTTATAGATAGGGAACGTAAAGAAGCCTTGAAGCGTATTACTAAGACGTGAGTATGCTTATATCTGTGCTGGTAACTGATGGGTAAATTATTTGTTTCTATAGACTCTCCCTTCTGTTGAGAAGTCGTGTAGACTTTAATTTAGGATCCCTCATCACTCGCACAATATTCATTAAAACTTGTTCCATTTATTGTCTTGCATTAACTGTTGTTATGTTTTCACTGGTTATTTTAGTAGTTCTGGTCGGCTGGGTAAGCTCCCTTTTTCATGTTCTCAACCATGCGTATCCATTTTTGTATCGAGTTGCATATCACATTAAGGAATGCACCTTTTCGGAAATGATTTGGCAAAGACCTTTTTTTTTTCAGTAAAGTGGAAATTTTTGATTAATCGTAATTTTCAATCGCGATCGCCTTAAGTTTTCATTACCGTTTGAAGAAGCTAGGTTTGAATTCTTCATTATCTAAAAGGTGCATTACCCCAACTGTTAATTCTCAGAGAAGCTATTGTTGCTCATTTTCAGCTGGTAGGTATTTATGGTATGTTTTCTATCCTCAATGTTAACATGACTTCCTTTTTCTTTCTTTATGTTTTGTTATGTGGGTGTAGTTATCGACCTCATCTGCCTGTCTCCTTCATCACCTCACAATTAGCGTTCGAAGATGACACCTTATGTCATACTTGGCTACAGGACGTCAACGTCACCTTTGTTGTCAATGACCCAACGAAGGTCGATTGCAAGAAAAGCATGGCTGCTTTTACGTAACAACGACGTGTTCCTACTCGCTCTCCCCCACCTCTGTTTTAAAGTATGCCGACTAAGTGTCGATGAAGTCTCCTCCGTTGAAGTTTTTTTAAGATGCGGTGTTTTGAAGCGACGGAAGAAAGGGGTGATTTCCAAATAGTAGTTTTATGGTCACCTTGCTCTCGTATTGTCCTCTGTTAATCTGTTAAGCAGAAGTTTGCTGTCGAGAAAATTGGTCAACGAACATTTGAGAGGCAGTTCTTGATATTGAAGGACACCTTGAGAAAAGAGGGGAATTTATATTTTTTCAGCCTTAGCAGATTTTAGCCTGGTTTCAAACGATGATCTGTTGCAGCACCAATCAAATTATGACGAATGAATGCAATAAACTTTATATAGCTTGAAAGACTACTTGAATGATGTTGCTTGACGTGCTATTGACTGATGTTTTATTTTTTCCTTCTAATAATCGAGGCCGTGTTATTATTGACAGTTGCTGTCTGGAGAAGATGTAATCGTTGTAGCGATTTTTTTTTTAAATGATGGTCGCCGATGGAAGCACACGATGATGAACGAATACGTTTGAAAATTACTTCACCAGTCGTTACCAGACTGCTAGATACAAACCTGTTGAAAGCATTTTGACATTTTTGTTTACACTGCCGGGTTTCGTCGATTTTTCGAGATCGACGGTTTTGGCAGCTGGGTCCGTCGTCGTATTTCTGTATGTGAAGGAAATTAGAAATATTTTGTAGATAATTATTTTGTACCTGAAAAGATGAACGACATTTAACAAACTCTCGCTTTTGTCGTCACTGTTTTCGTCATGAAGTTCAGAAAGGATATGGACATATAAGGTAGACACCCCCTTGAGTGGGTTCTAGGACAATTTCCCCTGGAAAATCCCCCCACCCCCCGGAGGATTGCCCCCACCGCCCCCTGGAAAATTGCCCCCAGGGCTACTGAATGGAAACTCCTATTCAAATTTCCATCATTAAAACGCAGCTCTCGTCTCGTTATTCATGTTGTGCAATTTATCATAAAAACTTCATAGATTAACTTTTCCCCGCCGAGGTCTTATCACTTTGTTTCGTGACAAACAGTATTCAACTTGGAAACGACCTGAAGCCTGTTATGATGAATAGTTGTGCGTCATAGATATCGTAAGTCAGGGGTTTGCTTGAAATTGCGTGAAATTCAGATAAGTATCTCCACGGGGGGGAGGCTTATTCAGCGGATTGGCGGGCATTATGTCGTAGTGTGACAAATCCACCTTTTTTGCATGAGGCATGTGACTCGTCAAATCGATATCTACATGCACACGTTGTTGGAAGCCTTTCCAGAGTCCAGCCATAACGCAAGCGAATGGCGTCTCTGAATTCTTGTTTTGACAGATCGAAACCATATTCTTTGATTGGCAGAGATGTTAGCCAATTGGATACACCTGTTTGCTTCAGTTCTCGTCTTTTTTCTTCTTCCGACATTGTTATAAGCAGTGTGTCAAGTTTTTGCTTCAATTGTTGTTGTCGTTCGTTCTTTATATGTTGTTTCTTCTTGACCTGGTGTGGTTGACTGGTATGCTCGCCTCTAAAGGCCGGTTTTCAGTTCATTCGCTGTTCGCGGTCGCGCGAATGCGTCAGCCAATCAAAAATCAGATCGCTCATTCTATAAGGGGTACCAAATAATTCAGTAAGGGGGTACCAAATAAATCAGAAAGGGATACTGAATTATTTAGTATCCCCTACTGAATTATTTGGTAACCCCTAGTAAATTTGTAAGGGGATACCAAATAATTCTATAAGGGGTACCAAATAATTCAGTAAGGGGGTACCAAATAAATCAGAAAGGGATACTGAATTATTTAGTACCCCCTACTGAATTATTTGGTACCCCCTAGTAAATTTGTAAGGGGATACCAAATAATTCTATAAGGGGTACCAAATAATTCAGTAAGGGGGTACCAAATAAATCAGAAAGGGATACTGAATTATTTAGTACCCCCTACTGAATTATTTGGTACCCCCTAGTAAATTTGTAAGGGGATACCAAATAATTCTATAAGGGGTACCAAATAATTCAGTAAGGGGGTACCAAATAAATCAGAAAGGGATACTGAATTATTTAGTACCCCCAACTGAATTATTTGGTACCCCCTAGTAAATTTGTAAGGGGATACCAAATAATTCTATAAGGGGTACCAAATAATTCAGTAAGGGTGTACCAAATAATTCTATAAGGGGTACCAAATAATTCAGTAAGGGGGTACCAAATAAATCAGAAAGGGATAATGAATTATTTAGTACCCCCTACTGAACTATTTGGTACCCCCTAGTAAATTTGTAAGGGGATACCAAATAATTCTATATGAGGTACCTAATATTTCTATAAGGGGTATATACCAAATAATTCAGAAAGCAATACCGAATAATTTAGAAAGGGATACCCAATAATTTCGAAGGGGGTACCAAATAATTCAGAAAGGGATACTGAATTATTTAGTACCCCCAACTGAATTATTTGGTACCCCCTAGTAAATTTGTAAGGGGATACCAAATAATTCTATAAGGGGTACCAAATAATTCAGTAAGAGGGTACCAAATAAATCAGAAAGGGATACTGAATTATTTAGTACCCCCTACTGAATTATTTGGTACCCCCTAGTAAATTTGTAAGGGGATACCATATAATTCTATAAGGGGTACCAAATAATTCAGTAAGGGGGTACCAAATAAATCAGAAAGGGATACTGAATTATTTAGTACCCCCTACTGAACTATTTGGTACCCCCTAGTTAATTTGTAAGGGGATACCAAATAATTCTATATGAGGTACCTAATATTTCTATAAGGGGTATATACCAAATAATTCAGAAAGCAATACCGAATAATTTAGAAAGGGATACCCAATAATTTCGAAGGGGGTACCAAATAATTCAGAAAGGGATACTGAATTATTTAGTACCCCCTACTGAATTATTTGGTACCCCCTAGTGAATTTGTAAGGGGATACCAAATAATTCTATATGAGGTACCTAATATTTCTATAAGGGGTATATACCAAATAATTCAGAAAGCAATACGGAATAATTTAGAAAGGGATACCCAATAATTTCGAAGGGGGTACCAAATAAGTCAGAAAGGAATATCGAATAATTCAATAGGGGTTACTAAATAATTCTATATAATGTAGAGTATACCAAATAATCTTCTTTAGTATTACTAACTGGATGTGTTGAGAATGAGAAACATTTCACAAGTTAGTGTATAACAAATGAAGGATGGTACTTTGTGCTTCAATTTTTTTAGTTTCGCCGTACGAATAGCGTCTTGGCATAGTGTCTAATAGTCATCTGTAGGAACTACGGGGGGGTACGAAATAGTTCGGGGGTACCATATAATTCATTACAGTGCGACCACAGCGAATGAACTGAAAACCGGCCTTGAAGTAATTAAAAATGACGGGGTTAGTTGCGTATACGGAGAACGTGATTCATTCCGTCTGTAACAAATCAAACTCCTAACTCTTACCTTTACACCTTACCCAAATCCTAGTCATAACCCTAATCCCAGATTCAGCCCTCTGAATTAGAAAAAAATTCTACCTATTTTTACAGTGTAGTGTCTGAGGGTTTTCTGTATGTTTCACTGTCGCTCTTTGTTGGTAATAAGTTATTAAATAAGCATAAGTTTTAATAAAAATAAAATGAGTAAAAGTGTACACTTAAGCAAGACCCTTGCCAGCAGTGAAAAGCAAGACTTTACACTGACTGCTAGCTGCATTCTTCATTCTTCTGTTGAACATTGAAACATAATAAGCAGAACATTTTGAAAGACTTCAATGAATGCGATGACAAAATTTTGAATGAATCTGGAAATTCAGCTAAATCTGAATAGAATGAACGAACGGCTTTGGCAACGTATCCTGTTTGCGGTTTGATTGGCACACATGTCTTTTTCTTTTGTTGTCGTATCTCCTCTTCCCTTTATTTTACGCCACTTCAGAGCGTCATCATACTCATCCTTGCAACTCTTGACCAGCTGTGCAAGAGCCAGTTTTTCGGTGCTATTTCCTTTTCGCATCCCCCACTCTCCGTCCAGGGTCAGGGTTAGGGTCAGGGTTAGGATTAGGGTTATTTTTATCTCCGTGATGAAGAGCCAACTAGTAAAAAAATATGGCAGGGGGGTGCGAAGAAAAGGAAATAGCGCCAGTTTTTCTTCATTAGAGTACCTACTTTTTTCACCAAGACTAAATTTTCGATTCATTATTTTAGTATATATGTATGTTTAGTTCAGCTTCTTCAAATTCATATCAAAGTAACTCATAATAGCTATATACACGTTGAAGTCTATTAGAGACCAGAGAGTATTTTTGATAAAGCTTCTTTCTCTGCACAAATGCTTTCTGCACAGTGTCATGTCACACGCTGAACAGATTAAAAATCTTAATGAATAAGAATAAATGAATAAGATTATATATTTTGAAGTTTTGGTAGAAAATAAAGGTGAAAAAAAAGGCCATGGAAAGCACTGACGTATCCAGTGGGATTTTGGTACCACGAGTGTGGTATCGGCGCGCCCAAACTTAGGCGCCCAAACTGACTTTTCAAAAAAAGAAATAACAATTTTTTTTTTTTTTAAACTGCACTCACAAAGATTCCATTAACATTAAACAAACTAATAAAACTTTATTAGCTTATTTACAACCTATTTTGTGCACTCTGTGACAATTAATTTTGCATTCGTCTATGTTGCTTAAACGATGGCATCACGACGAATGTTTTTGCATGCTGGTGATATTATCGAAAAAGAAAAGAAAACATTGCATTGCTTTTTGTTATGCATGATATGTTTATTGAAAGAAACAAAACTTGCATTGTGTATTTCTTTTCGTTGCACATGTTTTTCAAATCAATGCTTCTTTATACAAAACTCATCTTTACTGCACGCGATTAATGCGAATCGTTTTAGTTGGCCCTGAAAAATTGACTGATGAGGATTACGAGTCATTGATCGATGTGTATAGTGCGAGTACCAATACGCGCATTGAACTCTGATCTTTTATCACTGCAAGTTGTCTTTATTTTCGGAGTTTTTTGTTACCCACGAACATGTGTAATTAAGCTTTTCGGGAAAAGCTGATGCATCAACGCCATTTCGTATTCGAAAAAATAATATATATACAATTTTTACATAATTGAAACCACAAGTAGAACGAATTAGATTTTATACAGGTCATTCAAAATTCATTTGTGAAATTATGAAGTATAAAGAGAAAGGCACTCAGTCTCCTGTGTTTGGGGTTCACAGGGTTAAATCGTCCCCCTTACTTCACTTTCCTTCAATACCTCCGAGAGTATACATAAACATGTACGTTCACATTACGATTGATTATTCCACGTCTTGGATCCCATGTACGGGCCAATTGAGCACGTTAACCTACTGTCTTCTGTAATAATTATGATACTGAATGGAAGTGCATTTTCCAGCAATGTAAACCACATAAAAATAAAAAATTTTCTGCCCCTCAGGCCTCACCATGAGGCCTTCGGGTGACGATGGAACAAGCAAATTTTGAAATGAGCAAAGCAGTGTCCCCAAATAATCTCTGGATACGACACTGGAAAGCTAATAAACTATACCTACCGATAGTATACTCTTCTGGGCGCGTCTGATTAAGGTGGGGTTTTTCACTCAAAGTTTTCTCAAAAATGCTGACGTCTGCATAAAATATTGCATTTTTAAAGACGTCTCGTCCAATTCTGGGGACTAAGTCAACCAAATCAGACAAATGACCTCATTTTGGAGATCTACTCTTCAAGCCCTATCTGATGGTACAATCAGTTTTAGCTTAAATAAGAACTTCAAAAGTTGACTTTGTAAAGGGCAATGACCCAATTCAAAACCCTATAAGAATTTTTCCCCAGCTTTGCCCATATATATATAGAATAGAATAGAATATTCATTTATTTGTCACAAAGATCAGGTGATACATCAAGATAAAGTGGTGACAGGAGACCACCCCAATAGATGAATCTAAACACAGGGGGTGGCCGCCAAAACAATCAAAAAACAAGAAAATAATAATATGATAATAAAAATATAATGCAGAATCATACAATCTTTAAGTGAAGAAAAAAAGAAGTTATTGGATAAGGATAAGTGGTTGTCCAATAGTGAAAGGTTAATCATAGGATGAATATTTTTTAAGAAAGAAGTCAGTGAGAAGGTTATATAGAGAAGTTAGCTCGAGATGGGTAAAAGTTGATTGAAAGTAATTCCACCAGGATACAGATTGATATGTAAATGAGTGTAATCCATACAATTTAGTTTTAGCACTAGGTTTAAATAGGGAACCTGCTGATTTACTTCTAGTTTTGATATTGTGAGGTATAACGGAGAAATTTAAAGCACTATGAATGTGATCAGGAATCCTATGATTAAGAATTTGATGAATGAATAGAATATTTAGAGCCAAGTTTTGAAAAGAGTGGTTTAAAGTGAGATCTGAAAGAAGTAAAGGTAATAAGGCGAGCAGCTGCTTTTTGAATAAGGAGGATGCGTTTATTGTAAGTGAACTCGTGTAAGGCCCAGAATTGGCAACCATAACGAAGATGAGAAGAAAAAATAGAATGATGAACAGATAAAGAGACAGATTCAGGAATAAAGTGGCGGATTTTACTCAATGCACAATTGGCTTGCGAAGTTTAATTGATAGCTCATGGATGTGTTTTTTCCAAGAGAGATCCTTGTCAAGATGCACTCCAAGATATTTGATGCATTACTGGGTTGAAGTCTCCTCCCACAAATCTTGATTTTAAGATTAAAGTTTAGTGGTTTAGATTTGTGTTTAAATAGAATAAACTCAGTTTAATGACTTGCTAAATGAAAGAAGATTAGTATCATCAGCAAAATGAAAGACATCAGAGTAAGCAAGAGCAAGATGAAGGTCATTAATATAGATTAGGAAAAGTAGAGGTCCAAGGACAGAGCCTTGTGGGACACTGTGCCTTATGGCTTTTATATCAGATTTGTGGTTAAGAATTTTAACAAACTGTGTTCTATGGGACAGATAAGACCTAAACCACCTGTTAGTGGTACCTTGAATTCCATAATAGTTTAATTTTTGACAAAGAATTTCATGATCAACAGTGTCAAAAGCCTTCTGAAGATTGACAAAGACCCCTACACCAAACTGACCATTGTCAAGTGCATTATGAATGTGCTCTGTGATATTAATAAGGGCATGGGTATGGGTGACCAAAGACCACCACCGGTCTAATAGTGATTGATAAGATGTTAAATATGTATAAGTATCTACTACATCGTTTATGTGAAAAATACTTCTATGTTTTTATAAAGCTTATACTATAATAGACAGAATCATTTAGTCTATTATAATCTTCTATATATAAGCTTTATTAGTCATTTAGTAAATGAGTATAATGGCAACTTGATATTGCAGATGCATATTTTATATTTATTGTTTTTGCAGTTACTGTTGATTATTGAACTATTCTGCCTTTATAATTACTGTTTTGTGTCAGTGAATTTGTTTGAATCATTAGATTTGTTCCCAGAAATGACCTTGAAAATTACTACGAAATGGTCTTGAAAGACGTTGAATGACCTTGAATGACCTTGAATCAGAAATTTAATTTCTGCTGGAAACCCTGATATGGGATGTTTGTTCATGCACAATCCTTATACAATTGGTATTCAAGTCAGCTTTTATATCAATAATATTTATAATCCTATCTAGTTACAGAATAGAATATACCCTTAAACACTTTTTAAAACTAAAGTGGAAACTCTGGAATAGCTGCACCATAATGTTTGATTTGAATGTTCATGTCTAGCCTGCTAGCGATGTGGTAAGATTCATCAAACAATTTTTTCAGTCTAGTTGTATCTCCAATATATTTTCAGAACGTTATAAACCCAAGCTTTTATTCATGGGTTAAATATTGTTTATATTTTTATTGGAGCGCTCTCCAAACTGATGATCAGTAGATTCTGTTCTTTTGAGTTCCTAAAAAAACAGAAGCCCTTTCAAGTTAAACCTTCTTTTATTTCACCCATCATTATGTTTTTGAGATGAAACTTAGTAAACTCCCTGAACTTAAGTTAACTTAAAAATGCAAGTTTCTTTTTTATCTTTTTTTAGTTATATATTCATTTTCCTGAATTTCCTTGTGGATATTTTATTATTATCTCATTTTCCTTCAATAGCATTTCATTAACAACTTTAAGTTAACAAAGATGATGATCGTTTTCAGGATTTCATATCCATACATAATGGTGGGGGAACTTATTGGTGCACATAATATTCAGAAGCGCTGACCCTGATCTTTGTGCTAATCTTCACCCCCTCTCACATCGGAGGAATATTGCTTCCTTCCCTGTCTCTTTTCTATAATACTTTCATGGGCATTGTTCGGATGACTTGCATCAACTGACCCCTTCACCTAAGACTTTCTCTCGGAACACTTGCCTCTCTTCGAATTCTCATTCTTTGACTGTTCAGGTCCCAACATGCCATAAGAACTTTTATTCATCTAGCTTTTTTCCTCGGACTGCCCGCCTCTGGAATTCTCTCCTTCATAGTTGTTTTTCTACTGAGTATGATTTTAAATCAAAGGTTAACCGCCACCTTGCTCTGTACCTCAACTCTTATTCCTTTCCTCATCTTGTAGCTCTCTGCCTAGTAGTGGCTTCGGCCTTGCAGGGAGCAACCCATTTAAAAAAAAAAAAATGTTGCTGCCTCGGCCTGAATTTAAATCCTGTATTTGACCCTGCTTTTGTTCCCAAATAACTTCTAACATTTTTGAAATGTTATTTATCACTTGAATTTCATGCTGTTAAACTTCAAGGAATGACAATTATCATGGCTTGTTAAAAGTCTTGGATATCTCTAGATTTATATATATATGTATGAGAAATGTCAAATAACAAATTGAAATCCATGGAAGAACTAATGGTCGGAAAATACGAAAGCAACCAGCAGAAGTCTGGGAAACCTTGTAGGGCATGCTCAGACTTCAAACGATGGACTAGCAAAATGAAAGACAGCAATAAAAAACAGGTTTGTTTCTCATCTTAATCTTTATGCTGATGAAGCTTCTTAGTGGTCAAATATTTCCAAATATTTGACAAAAAGAGTATAGAATATTATTTTGTTTTCAAGAGATTTTGTCCTTGAGAATTTGTTGATAACCACAGCTCTCTCCATGTAAGCCAGATCTAAAGTATCACAAAAAGAAACCCCCCAAAAAACCCCCAAAAAAACAAGCAAACAAATTGAAATAAATAAATCAAGAAAGGAATTACGATTGGACTACCATAACAAATCAGGATTGCCAATTTTGAATTCATAGTTATTCATTTCACCTCATTGTTTTGCCTTTCAGTTTTTAGTTTTATAAAATGTTTTAGTGTCTTGCAGGATAAGGAAAAACAGGAAGGTGACAATATCCAGTTACCGCCCCACAAGAATAATGCAACACTCAGTGCTGCTGTTGAGTGTCCCCTTGATCGAGAAGAGCTTGGCCGGTCAACATGGGGATTCTTGCATTCCATGGCTGCATATTACCCAGAGCAACCTTCAACCAAGCAACAAAGCGAAATGACGCAGTTTATCACACTCTTTTCTAAATTTTATCCATGCAACTATTGTGCAACACATCTGCGAAAAAGGTATGCACATAATACTTTTCATAAAAAGCTGGATGGACATAGAAACTGGCTATATATACTTGATTCTTTTATTTAAACTATTTTAAAACTCAATAATCCCAAATAAACGGTGGTAGCTAAAAGTGCTTGGAAATATGCCTGTTGAGTGATAAACAAAGGAATTACAAATCTTAATAGTTGTATGATTTTCATAATAATTATTATCAATAAAAGTGTAGAATTGAAAAAGGTTGAAATGTGTTACTATATGTACATGAGACTTACAGGCTTTGAATATGCGTACTTTGTGCTTCGAATTTGGGACTTGTTCAGCCTCTATTGCTTGTAATTTATGGTTTTATATAAAAGAGAATTTATTCAATGTAATCAAAACTTCGATGTTCAGAAAGGAGAGTTTTTAGTGTATCCAACGTGTATGGTGTAATTGTGCATATTATCTGATGATTAAAGTGATTTTAGTAATCTGGAGAGCTGATTGTAAAATGTTGTTTTGTTTTGTTTCACTAGACTGGAGAAAGACAGCCCCGACACTACAAATAACGTGACTTTATCAAAATGGTTTTGCGAGGTACACAACGAAGTAAACGAACGCTTGGGCAAGGAAAAGTTTGATTGTAGTTTAGTGATGGAACGATGGAAAGATGGATGGAAGGATGGCTCTTGTGACTAGAAACAGATTTTTTTTTCATTGTTCCATTGTATCACGTGAAACACGAATTGATGGTCGGTTTACAGCTATTGTTTGTGTATACTCGGACGTCAGCGCTTAAAGCTCTGTTTACACAGCTAGTATAACTATATTTTTAGAAAGTATATGAAGTGTTTAATAGGCGAATTTTGATAATTTCTTTTATGATCATCGCCCGAAACCCAGAAAAGTACTGTCAATTTTTTTTTTCTTGAATCATTTCGAATTCCGTCGACTTTTTATTCGAATGTTCTTCTTGTTGATTAGTCCTAAGTAAATCGAATTTTTAAAAAACGCGTGAATTCGCGGTTTTCACGATTCGATAAAAGGTAATGGAATGTTTTGGTCTGAAATCTTGAACTTGTGTAACTCGTGTAAGTGTTCCTTTTGAGCTGTAATATTAGGGACCTTACGAACCTACGACGGCAACGTGGACGACGACGTGAGACAAACAAAAGATTCACTTTACTCTATAGATTTAGAATGGAAGTCATTTCACACTGTACTATTTGGAAATATTTTTAATTTTACTGATATCATTATTAGATTTGCACGTTCAACACACAGCGTGAAAATAATATTTTGAAGTCGTACTGAAAACGAAGACGTGAGAGAATAGCAGTACTTCCAATAAGTTTTCCTTGGTTCCTTCATGATTCTGTCTCTCAAAGTTCAAAAAACAAACTTCAAAGGCATTATAAATAAACTTCTTAACCCAATGTATAGTTCCTGCTCTTTTGTGATTCATTAAAGATGAATATCTTCTTGTACGTCGTCGTCCACGTTGCCGTCGTACTTTCGTAAATTCCCTATTCTCTAACCAAAGACAACCGGTACTCGGGACTTTCAACGTGTTAACATAGTTGATAGCTTGTCTCATAGTGTATGTTTGTGCTGTTATGCACAATTAGTTACAGCGTCATTAAATGTATGTTTGTATGCGCAGCGATCTTATCCTCTTTTTGAATGATAAAGAAATCGATGAAGCCGTGACTTAAGGTGTACGATGTAGAACTCCCCTTCGGATTGTATCGGGTTCGAATCAACCCTGAGGACACGGTAGTGAGATATGCTCTCGTTGTGAATTGCCATAGTACAATACATCCTGCGGTAAGAACAGTCCAGGGAGACCTCAAGACTCAACCTCGAACCCAGGGTTTCTTGCCTGTTCGATATACGGATGGCGGCGTCCGTACATCGTTGCTCAAGGCTTCAAAAAAAGATTAAGGACACAATCTGGCATAATTGTACGCTGGAAGTATTTTTGTAAGAAGTCGAGTTACAAAGGATCGACGCTGTGATGAAGAGCATTCTTATTGAAAAACTGTGTATATTCCTATAGAAATACACTCCTTCACAGTGGGTAGTAGTCAGATGGAACGATTTCTAAGTATTCGTTTGAAAAATTTCATCATTATTCTCCATTGCGGATCACGAAAACATTCTTGTTATAACTAAACTGCATTATCGGCGAAATTTTGGATCATGCTTGAATTTTCTGATTTATTCAGCTTATAAGATATCACAATGAAATTTGACGGTAATAAACTATCACACATATCAAAACTTCAGTATAACCCGAATAAAATTTCTTTGATAATTTAATCAAACGACGTTCAACGGCCGCAGGTGAAAAAATGTTTACTAAACATATAATTATTCGATTCGTAAAAGCATTTATTAAAATTGCCTTTTGACTTGACGTTGTCAAGCATGCCCACAGACTAATATTAACACAGCTTTGAGATTTTACAATGAAATCTTACCATGAATCGGCTAAAGATGAAATAATTAGTTTTTATTGTGTTTTGTTGTCCAGTTTTAATACATGTTCCAAGCAATGTTGGACATACGTGCAATCTTTGTTAGAAATACGCGTCGTGCAATGTTGGACTCAAGTGAACAATGTTGGCCTGGTGTCTTGTCTTGGAAGTGAAATAAGTGAGGCTAGTATACCATTTTGTTTATTTAACCCTTTTCCAAAACTATCTGTTTTTCTGACCCAAACCCTAACCTTAACGATGCCAATAAATATCGCGAAGAAAGTGCAGCATAGATCGCCTCGCTAACTCATAATCCGCACGAAACCAAATTTGTACAAAAACGCGCTATGTTAGGCGAGACAATAACTTTCTGATTTATGAGCAACGTTGCATGGATCACAACATTGTGCGGTATATGCTGAGTTAATCGTAAAACCGTGATCTCATTAACCCAAATAAATTCAGAAAGGACTTTAATAGGGTGTTTTCTGCGTATGTTTATACAATCAAAAAGTGATTCAAAAGCAAATTTATTTACAATGTTCAATATTCTTTTTACTGTTGAAAGGAGAACAGCCATTCCCTGGTAACCTATCATTCAAAAAGGTGTTTTACTTTTGACTGTAAATCACAGATAAAGTAAAAACATAAAAATATTTCTTGACGAACATTTTTGAACATGATTTTCTTACGCACTCCTTTTCTATTTTTAGACGTTTACTCAGAAGTTTCTTTAACGTAGGTGTTTCACGTATAACTACATGAAATAATAGAACGGGTTTAAAAACATCCTTCTATTTTCATATAATAACTATAATATAATACATAATATATATAATACATATAATATATAATATATAATATAAATAATAACTATTCGACTGTCCCCACGTACCCATTCTGTTTTGATACACTACCAAGAAATAAAATCTGCAAAACTCTATGGTTTACAGAAGAATTTAGGAATTGTTTCACTTAATTTATCAGGTGTTTTTATGTATGGAGTTTTGCAAACATGATAATGTTCGTAGGAGTTACAGGCTTTTTTCCTATTCTCTAGTCCGATATTTTTATCGGAACAAAATGGTAGGCGAGTAGTGATGTTAAAAATATCGGTTTCTAAGGCTCTATCTACACGACCCGACTTACCCTGCTGACCCATCTTACCCCATATTACCCTTAAAGTAAAACCTTTTTATACTAATCGATATATATAATATATATATATATAATCTATCACTCCAAAATAAAAGTGCAACACACGTGTAAATAAACTAGCATCCTGGGTATTTTTTTACCGTTTCTCACAAAAACAATGTGTCAAATTTCTCTTTCCCGTGTCAAAAAGTTATATTTGGTCAGTTTTTCAAGCTCTACAACACGGGCACACTTTCTGTTCGTAATACATTGATTGGGGGGGGGGGGGTTTGCACACGGGAAAAAGAGGGTTTTGAAACAACGGTTTTGAAATGTAACACGGTAAAAGGTTTTTACCTGGGATATAATCGGCCCATATCACTTTTATTTTCGAGAGATTTCTTTTAAATTTACAGTCAAACTATCTTTAAGCTACACAGAGGTCAGAGACGTTTTTTCACAATTAGTCTCCGATTAGCAGCTGACGTAACATGTTTTAATCACAAGGGAACCATTGCATTGTATCCACAATCGAACGCGACGTTTTGGGAAAATGTTTTGATAACTAATACAGATAACTGACCTTTTTGGGGGTCTGCGATATTGGCGAAAAGACAACTATAATTTTGGGCCTAAATGTTTTTGGGGACGGATAAGTGATGCGTTATTAAAATATTTGATCGATGATATCTCTGTAACGGTTGGTCGTAACTAAGCCATCCCTTATTTTGTTGCTTTTTTATCAGTTTTTGGAGTTCTGCAACATGGTTACACACTGTGGTGGTGGGAAATATTAAGACGACACTTACATATGACCTATCTTCTTGATGACTATCGCTGACCACGCCGTATAGCAACACGTGGCCGCATATATATAAAGAGGACTGGTAACTAATACAACACTCCCAAAAAAAGGGGGAAAAGAGGACTGTATATATAAAATAAACGTTCAGAAATTTTTCACGATAACGTCATCGTCGTCAACAAAACATAAGGCATCGTCTGTCTGTTTCTGATGCTGTTCTAACAAAATCAACTTGTTTAATGGGCGTCTCAAAACACTGTGCTTTCCTTCCGTCGTACATGTCAATACTTTTGCACCACGAACAACATAATCTCGTCCAGTAATCAGTTCTAAGACACGTCCAATTCTCCAATT
This sequence comes from Turritopsis dohrnii, assembly GCA_027922465.2. NCBI lineage: Eukaryota > Metazoa > Cnidaria > Hydrozoa > Anthoathecata > Oceaniidae > Turritopsis > Turritopsis dohrnii. The sequence goes on along the minus strand of BQMF02000781.1, from coordinate 51,178 downwards.
TATTCTCGAAAGCTTTTCATCTGTTACAATAACTACGTCGTTAACATTCAGTGTCGACTCACTTGCTGCGCGTTTACTTTTTTGAAACTCCCGTAATTCGGTGATATATTCCGCTCTCCACCGTCTCCAAAAATGCTGAAGCATGTTCGTTAAATGCTCAAAACGCTTTTCTGTACATTCAGCAGGTTTCTTCTGATCTCGTAAAGGAACTGACTCGTTTAATGTTCGTCCGTAGATTAAATGGTTCGGTGTTAAAGGTTCTTCGGTGATCTCTTCATACACGTGTGTTAAAGGTCTATTGTTTATGATCATCTCTATCTTGAGCAACAAGGTTAACATTTCTTGATACGTAATACGAGAGTTTAGTAATAATTTCTTTAAGCATCTCTTCGTAGATTTGACCATTCTCTCAAAGAATCCTCCCTGCCACGGAGAGGCTTCCAAATTAAATCTCCAAACAATGTTTTTGTTCGCAATAAAGTTCTGAGTAATTGCGCTGATGAATGCTTTACCGTTATCAGAAATAATGATGCTTGGCGCTCCATAACGTGATATGAACCGCTCCAATAGCTTTACACATTGTTCACCAGACAATTCTGACACTAAGTCTAAATAGATTGCTCTTGAGTTAGCACAAGTGATCAAGGCAATCCATGCTTTGTTCATTTTAGAATTACGATTAAAAATGTCCTTCACATAAACAGGGCCTGCATAATCAATACCTATGATGTCAAAGGCATGACTTTGTCGTAATCGACATTCTGGTAAATCTGGAAGGTCTGGGTACAAGATCGGGCTTCTTTCGAATCTTCTACAAATTCTGCACTCTTTCACAATTTTTCGAATGAAGTTTCTGCATTTTGGAATCCAATAATTACGTCGTAAATGTGTCAACACTTCTCGACATCCATTGTGACTGACTGCTAAGTGTGATTCCATAACTAACAATTTCGAGATGTAGCAATCGACTGTTAAGAATATTGGGAAACGTGCATTGTACGAAATCGGTGCATGCTCAATTCGTCCACGACAACGATAAATACCGTCTCCATCAATGAAGACGTTCAACTTCTTTTGCCATTGTGCAAAGTTCTTATGACTCATTAGTTCAGATTGTGCTGCTTTGATTAAGTAAAATTTCGCCTTTTCCAATTCTGCCACTGTTAAACTGGCGTTTTCTTCGGACCCATGTCCACTCATATCGGATTCTTCGGACCCATGTCCATTCATATCGTTTTCTTCGGACCCATGCCCATTCATATCGGATTCTTCGGACCCATGTCCATTCATATCGTTTTCTTCGGACCCATGTCCATTCATATCGGATTCTTCGGACCCATGTCCATTCATATCGGATTTTCGCTTCCTGACTTTTTGCTTCAAATTGTGTACGTAGCGGATGACAAAAGCTGTCACTCTAACCATCTTTGTTAAAGTACTGAACCTTTCCATATCGATTATTTGTTCCCTTGGTTTAGTTTCACCGAATAAACAGGTGTCACTAATCTCATCGAGTACAATACAATTACTGTTTCCGTGAATGGTCAAGTCATCTGGTATCTGAGGACAATATAGAAATTGGGGACCCTTAAACCAAACCTGGTGGTATTTTAATGAAAGCGGTGACAACCCACGGGATATTATGTCTGCTGGATTATTTTCAGACCTGACAAACTTAACCATAACCTTATCCTTTATACTACCTAACAAATTCCTAATCCTATCCACACGATTCTGTACAAAGGTTTTGTAAGTTTTCTCAGTGTTGTGGATCCAGTGATAGACTACAGTGGAATCTGTCCAGGCAAAAATTCCAGTAAATTTGAAAACAGGTTTTAACAAATCTATCACTGTCAATAAAAGTTGAAACATCAAATCGGCTCCCTGGAGCTCAAGTTTTGGAATGCTGTGGTTTTGGCACGAGTTAACTCTAGATTTTGAAGTCAACAATTTCAAACATATTTTTCCTGATCGTTTCACAAATCGCAAATAAAAACATGTGCCAACTGCTCTTTTTGAAGCGTCACAAAACGCATGCAACTCTGTACAGATAAAGGGATCTTTTTCATCGTTATAACAATACAGTCTGTCCACTGTTATTTCTCTTACATCTTTTAATTCATTTCTTATGATCAACCATTCTTTCAAAAGATCATCACTTATTTTTTCATCCCAACTTATTTTTTTCAAACAAATATCCTGAAACAAAACTTTCAATTTTAAGACTATAGGGTTAATTATCCCTAAAGGATCGTAAATCGACGCAATTGCCTTGATTACCTCACGTTTTGTGGGATGTTCCAAAAATTTTGGCAAAATTTCCTCGAATTTGAATATAAATTCATCATTTTCCTCATCCCAAGGAATCCCTAAAACTTTCTCTTTTTTGTTACCATAATCGTACTTATCCTCAGGGTAAAATTCACGGACTAGTGTTCTTAAATTTTGTGAATTTGTTCGAAATTTTCGCAGATGAAAACCACCTGCTTTTAAGCATTCTTTAGAATTTTTGTAAAACTGAAATGCGTCTTCTTCTGTGTTCTCTCCTGAATTTAAATCATCCACGTGTAGAGATTCTAGTAATTTTTCTTTAAATTTCTCATCATCGCTATAACTATTTACATGAAAGGATAATGTAGCAGTGAGTAAAAATGGTGATGATGCAACACCGAATAGGACTCTGCATAGACGATACTCTGTCAAATTATTTTTCTCAAAATCTTCAAAATTTATTCTCTTGGCATCGCTAAACCATAAAAAACGTACAAAATTTCGATCATCAGGATGTAGTTCAATCTGCAAAAATGCCTTTTCAATATCACTGACAACTGCTATGTTATAGGCACGAAATTTTAAAAGAGTGCCGTATAAACTAGGTGTTAATGATGGACCTGAATGTAAACACTGATTAAGTGACAGTGTTTCTCCTTTTGCACTGGCATCAAATACTATCCTAATTTTAGTGGTAGATTTATCTGGTCTTAAAACAGGTCTGTGGGGTAAATAATTAGTGTAACCAACATGAACATCGTCCGGTGCGTGTTCAATCATACCAAGTTTCATTTGTTCATTCAAAATTTCATCGTACTTACGTAATAATTCAGGATCATTTTGAAATGTTTTAGTTAAACTTTTTAATCGTTTTAAACTTAACTGGTAATGATCACCTAAAGTATCATGACTTTCCTTAAACGGTAATCTGACCTGATAACAGTTGTTTTGGAATTTAATGTTTTCTTTGAAATTCTCCACTACGGAAAAATCAATAGGGTTTAAGCCAATGTTCTCTGTATTCCAAAAATTTCTAAGTGAATCCTGAAAGGAAACCTCTTCGTCCATAATCTCTGCTTGTGTTTTTAATACGTGTGTACTTGTAACCAAATTTGTAGACAACCCGGTTTTGTTTCTGGAGTTAATCGGTCCACTTAATATCCATCCTAACTTGGAGGACATAGCAACAGGGCCTCCTGTACTACTTTTAATCACTGAAGAATTGAAGAAATTCCAATAGAAATCAGCCCCTATCAATATATCAATCTCAAGTGGAAGATTTTGAGGGTTTTCATCAGCTAATTTTAAACCTTCTAAATGCGAAAATTCTTGAGTAGCAAACCTGATATTTTGTCCTTCTATGGGAAAACATACTTCACTTACGAGTGCATTTACATATAAATTCATGCCTTTATCTTTAGTTTTAACAACAAACTTGACTAAATCTAATTTTTTTCTAGTTTGTATTTCGCCGAATGTTTTTATATTCACGGTTTTCTGTGAAATTGTTTCTAGATTTAACAAGGTACGTGCACGTGGCGTAATGTAAGAAAGCTGACTGCCACTATCGAATAAAATTCTCAAATCCCTACAACATTTTTCGTTTACAGAAAAAACAGAGGCACGTGCTGTTTGTAATAAAACAGACTCTTGCTGACGTAGGAAAACTTCCTTGTGCATGTTTTGGGTGGAGCCAATTATATTTTGAGAACTACTTTGTGTTTCTGGTACCTGCCTTTCATGTTCATTGAGAGTAATCTGATTTGTGAACCTTTTGTTTTCAGAAAAGCAAATAGCGACATGGTGGCGTTGTTTACATTTAAAACATGATATTTTAGACTTGCAGTCTCTAGCAAAATGACCGCTTTTTAAACAAACTAAGCAATTTCCACGTGACATAATTATGCGTTTTCTCGCCTGAGGGTTTGAGACAATGAAACAATTTTGAGATTTGTGATTTTTATCACAAAATACACATGTCAGAAATGATTTTGCGGAACTATAAAATCTATTTTCTTTCCTAAAATTACTGTTGCCTGAATGTAACGCAAACCCAGACGATACTTCGTTTTCCTTATCAATTGTAGCAGTAGAAATACGTTCTCTTGCTTCAAGTTCTGTTTTAAAGACTTTTGTGATAATTTCTATGTCCCAAACATCTTTGCCGAACTGTCGACTAATTATTAGCTGAAATTCACTTGGTAGTTTTGAAAGTAAAACCGGAACTAACATTGGACCAAAATTTGACGGTTCTACTCCTAAGTGTTTTAAAGATCTTATTTGAGCTTCAATACGATCATACAACCATCTCAATTCTTTGACATTGTTTATGTCACTGATACATTCAAAATTTAAAAGTTCTTTCATATGTGACGAAATCAGGATTTGCGGATCTGAAAATCTATCTTCAAGCAATTTCAGAGCAGTATCGTAGTTGTCATTACTCAATTTCAAACCTTTAATAGTTGCAGCAGCATCTCCTGTTAATAAATTAACTAGATAATTCATTTTTTCCACTTTACATAATCCTTCATTCTTATGAATTGCTGCCTCAAAAGAATCAAAAAATGACGTCCATTCAGTGGGGTCGCCAGAAAACCGTTTTATCTCTATTTTTGGAAGTTTTACAGACGCTGAAGGTGCTGTCACAGACGGTGTTACGCTAACTGTACTTTCATCTCTCGAAATTTTACTTATAAATCGTTCCAAACGTTTTAATTTTGACTTAATTTTGACTTGTGTTTGCATAGAATCGAAAATGTGATCCCCTAGTTCGGAATCATGATCAACTAAAAGTTCGCTTATCTCTTCATCAAGCTCAACCACACGTTTTAGTTGTAAATAAATTGTTTCCTTATAAGAAATAACAGTGTCCAGATCAACAGAATCGTCTGTTTCATAAATACTATTAACTTGTGTTTCAAAAAGTTGAAAAATGGAAGTCACTAAAGTTTTTCTAGTTCTAATTCGTTTCTCTACATCGACCATTTTGAAAGACAACAAAAACAAACTTCGATAAAAATATTCTCAAAGATACACGAGAACTTAATTCAAACATGGAAACCCAGACATCAAAAAATAACCTTAAAGTCAAAAATATACTTAAACCTAAACCTTAATCCTGCTCGGTGGGCCATGTGGTGGTGGGAAATATTAAGACGACACTTACATATGACCTATCTTCTTGATGACTATCGCTGACCACGCCGTATAGCAACACGTGGCCGCATATATATAAAGAGGACTGGTAACTAATACAACACACACCCTGTTCGCCAAACCGTGATTATATTTTTCGTTACCGTGATATTCGACACGTGATTTGCACACTTCGTTTTCGAAAGCAAAACCCGTAAAGGCCGGTTTCCAGTTCATTCGCTGTGGTCATGCGAATAACTGTTCTGATTTTTGATTGGTCGACACAATCTCATTCGCATGGTAGTTCAAATCATTTTTGAATTGCTGAGCGAATGAAAAAGCAGTCGTGTGACCACAGCGAATGATCTGGAAACCTACCTTAAAAAACATTTGAGTGGGATAATAAAATAAACCCTCTGATTTAGTATAGATTGGTCAGACTCACTTGCCGTATTATGAATCAAAAGAGTTTCACTCCATCATAATAATATTTAACCGGAGATATTTAGCAATAAAAATATAAGTAAAAATATTTCTCCTTATTGTTATCATTATCATCATTATTTTTGTGTCACTCAAATAACATCAACATGAACTGAACTCTTTTCGATCCATGTATCGAGGCATAATATTACACAACCGTAGGTCAGACAGAAATTATATTTTCATAATTATTTTCAGATGGTAATAACAATAACAGGGTACTTTCATGTAGTAATTCTCGGAGTATCAATATGATCATGCATTGGATTGATGCTGAAAATAATGGATGTTTTCTTGTTGCTCTCTTCTCATTTTTTGTTTCAATATTGAGCTGTTTATACGGTGGCTCATATCTGCCACCCATGTTGAGCTGTTGAATAAGGATTTCTACTGCGCAGTAGAGTATTTACTACTGCGCAGTAATAAATGTTCTACTGCGCAGTAGGAGATTTGCTAATGCGCAGTAGAAAGGTCTCTACTGCGCAGTAAGTTTGTTACTACTGCGCAGTAAAGCTAGAAATCTGGGATTTTCATCGGTATATGTATGACTTACTGCGCAGTAGGGACCTTACTACTGTGCAGTAGAGACCTTTCTACTGCGCAGTGGAGATCTAACTACTGCGCAGTAGACATGATTCTACTGCGCAGTAAAAATCCTTATTCAACAGCTCGACATGGGTGGCAGATATGAGCCACCATATGTTTATTTTGGAAGGAAAGCTATTTAACGTTGCTCGCATTTAAAAAGTTTGAGTTATGCTCAGATACTAAGAGGAAAATTTTATTGACTTTTTCAACGCATCATCATCTGGACTTTGCTCACGCTAATTTTGTTTAAGCAGTCTGACTCGATCTTTACCCCAGAGTTTCAATCCCTTTCAATTTCCGGGTCTGCATAAACAAGGTCACGACAATATAGTCATTTATTCTTCCAAACATAGGAAACAAACTTTACTCCCAAACTTTTTTAACTTTCTAATCTGCCAGATTCATGCACTGTCAATTCAACCAGAGTTTGTTTGTATTTTTGGAGGGTTTTATTTACACGACACTTACAAAACTTTCATTTCATTTCGAATTCAAAGATCTGATTTTAGTGAAGTGGTAAAAACACAGCTTCATGGCTGCTCACACAACAATTGTTATCTACAATTAAAACCCACCGACTGAATAAACGATCCTCCAAAAAAACATCCCACTTGAGTTGTTAGGATAAACATACTCAAAGATTTATCTTTATCCAGAGGTCTATATTACTTCAAATTATCTGTTAAATAGTCACAGTGGACCCCCATTTGAATTTCTTACCCAGATTGCATAAAGTGATGGAGGTTTCTAGCTGTTTCTCACTTTTCTCGGTAACATTGACCAGATAAAGCATTCGAACAACATGTTACTTTCCGTAGTTTTCATTGGCTGCTTGGTCTTTTTTGCAAATGCGCATGACAAGAAAGATGAGGTAAAAATGTCTTGTTACTATTATTCAAAAACTGTCCTGTTTATGAAGACAATTTTATTTAAATAACTGTGATGGAGTACACTTCTATGGAAGTATATATGTTACGGGGAATATGATAAACTAGTATCCCGGGTAAAACCTTTTTACCGAACTTAACTTCGAAAACATTAGTCAAATCCACCATTCCCGTGTACGTACCCCGTGATGAAAAAATAAATCATGGAATCGCAACTCAAAAACATCCCAGGGGGCGTCGCTCGCCATGTTCAGTATGCGTTGTGTCGCAGAATTTAACTCAAGTTTCTTTTCAGGCATTAATTTTTTAATTCATTTCTTACATTCAGAAAATTTAAAACAGAAACAAATAGCAACATGGCTCAGAATATGTATTCATACGGAGAAGAGAAGTAAATTTAATGTAAAAATATGCAATATATAACACAGAACCGTTTACTAAGACATACAAAACCAAACATTGAATAACATTACAAAAATGATACCTTCCAACTTTTTCCTTTGTTCAAAAGTTACTTCTGGACTGCAACCATTAATGAATTTTTGAAATGATATAGTTAGTTCTTCCCAAAACCATCAACATCATGATTAAAACCATGAGTTTCATTTCTTTATGCTTTTTTTATTATTGCCTAAAAGAATAATGTTTCAATTGTAATACCGAAAAAAAAAAAAATTAAGAAAAAAAAAAAAGGAAATTCAAGTACGTATTTATCCTAAAAACAATAACTAAGAAGAAAAATTTACACAAAAGATAAAAAGTCACAAATAAAATCATAAATTCAAAGTTATATACCTAGGCATAGTACGTAAACGATTACCATAACACAAAATATGCATAAACACAATAAAATATAAACTTAAGAAAAATACAGCCAACAACACTTTTTTGTAAGATAGTTTCATTGCACAGTCATTAAGTAAGTAAATCTTAAGTAACTCTCTCGACATTATAACCCATCATGTGCTTCATTTCTATTTTAACAGATCAAAACATTAAAAAAACATATACACAAAAAACCTAATCATGCTATGACGAAATCTAAAGAAAAACAAAACAAAGTAAAAGAAACTTTGAAAATGTATTAACCTTAAAAATAATAATTAAAAACACAAACGTAATGACAGAATTAGTATAGCTGAAAAATTTTTATGAAAACATTCGTGGAGCCATTTTTTATTTCCAGTTCAAAGCTCCTCTCTGCTGGAAAATTCAAAACACAACAGTAAACATCCCTCTTATCCTTTATGTATCCACTAATACTAACTGTGTTTAACTAAATAGATACTATTTTAACTTTACCTTTCAATTACCAATTCACATCATCATGATAGTAAACAATATTGATCATATTCTGTAGCCATTTATCAAACACTTCTAAACTCTTTTACTTTCTGTATTTCATACCTGTAAACAAATTAATAACACTCGATTAACTTTCCAGCATACTTTCCTATTGTAAAGATACACTTTCTCTTTGCTTTCTACTGAAATTCCAATACCATTTTTATACAGTGAAAGTCATAAAAATGCTTTCTTCGTAACTTCACTTCATAACTGTGGAGCCATTTTGAATTAAATAAAATAAGGAACAGCAACTTCGTTACCAAAACAAATCATTAACTGCTCGAGGGACATGCATCTTAATGATTTGATCGTTTTAACTCTGTTTTTACTCTCTTTTAACGCTGTATTTACTAAATCCGTTTGACTCATGTACTTACGCATATTACTTTATATCTTTTCCAAACAATTTCTCTCCGAAAAAAGAAGTATAACCATTTTCTTCACCAATGTAAATAAACAGCATCCTTTCTGCAGCCATTTTTAAACAACTTCAACTTCATCTACACTATTCTACTGCTGCACTCCCATAACTATTTGATAACTATAAAAAGAAATACGTAAACAGCTCGTAAAATAAAAATAGACTTTCTTCATCTCGTTCTTCGTTTCGTTTTCCTCTGAAAAAACCTATATATAAAAAACAACATCTGTTTAAAAACTCACCTAAGCATGTGGTTATACCTGTTCTTTTATTAATCTAAAATAAAATCTAAAATACAATAACAATAAAAGTTTAACAATAAATTGATAACTAAAACGTAAACAAACATTTAAATACATTTAAATACTAACTTGTTCTTCTATTAATCAAAAATAACAGTTTTATAATAATACCTTTTGTTCGTTCGATCTTTCTGCAGCTAATTTTTAAAAACTTCACTGCACTTCTTCTGTATATCTAAATATGATTTTTCATTGTAAACAAACGATAATAAAACGTTTTATAATAATAACAATACCTTCGTGCATACAAACCTGTGTTTCTTCATCAGTTCTTTCGTCGATTTGCTGCCTAAAACAATCAAATTTAAATCAAAATATTCGTATACAAAAAGAAACACGTCTTCTTCGCGAAGTTTCTTGCTCACGAAATGATCGTTGACAAATTTCGAACGATTAACATTGCATTGCTCGCACTCCTCCAAAGACGTTTTTCGGCTGATTTCCACTGCGCAAGCCAAAAATAACAAAACGTAGGAGCATATACTAATCGCGAAAAATCAAAAAAATCACTCTCGCTTTGGCGTGGTTTTACGACGAAAAGGGAAAAAATAAGAAGGTTTTGACCGTGAAAAAAAAGTAAATATATCACTCTCTAAAATAAAAGTGGGATGCACAAAGCGAATTAGTATAATAAAGAATATAGAATATAATATAGAATATGTATTCATACGGAGAAGAGAAGTAAATTTAATGTAAAAATATGCAATATATAACACAGAACCGTTTACTAAGACATACAAAACCAAACATTGAATAACATTACAAAAATGATACCTTCCAACTTTTTCCTTTGTTCAAAAGTTACTTCTGGACTGCAACCATTAATGAATTTTTGAAATGATATAGTTAGTTCTTCCCAAAACCATCAACATCATGATTAAAACCATGAGTTTCATTTCTTTATGCTTTTTTTATTATTGCCTAAAAGAATAATGTTTCAATTGTAATACCGAAAAAAAAAAAAATTAAGAAAAAAAAAAAAGGAAATTCAAGTACGTATTTATCCTAAAAACAATAACTAAGAAGAAAAATTTACACAAAAGATAAAAAGTCACAAATAAAATCATAAATTCAAAGTTATATACCTAGGCATAGTACGTAAACGATTACCATAACACAAAATATGCATAAACACAATAAAATATAAACTTAAGAAAAATACAGCCAACAACACTTTTTTGTAAGATAGTTTCATTGCACAGTCATTAAGTAAGTAAATCTTAAGTAACTCTCTCGACATTATAACCCATCATGTGCTTCATTTCTATTTTAACAGATCAAAACATTAAAAAAACATATACACAAAAAACCTAATCATGCTATGACGAAATCTAAAGAAAAACAAAACAAAGTAAAAGAAACTTTGAAAATGTATTAACCTTAAAAATAATAATTAAAAACACAAACGTAATGACAGAATTAGTATAGCTGAAAAATTTTTATGAAAACATTCGTGGAGCCATTTTTTATTTCCAGTTCAAAGCTCCTCTCTGCTGGAAAATTCAAAACACAACAGTAAACATCCCTCTTATCCTTTATGTATCCACTAATACTAACTGTGTTTAACTAAATAGATACTATTTTAACTTTACCTTTCAATTACCAATTCACATCATCATGATAGTAAACAATATTGATCATATTCTGTAGCCATTTATCAAACACTTCTAAACTCTTTTACTTTCTGTATTTCATACCTGTAAACAAATTAATAACACTCGATTAACTTTCCAGCATACTTTCCTATTGTAAAGATACACTTTCTCTTTGCTTTCTACTGAAATTCCAATACCATTTTTATACAGTGAAAGTCATAAAAATGCTTTCTTCGTAACTTCACTTCATAACTGTGGAGCCATTTTGAATTAAATAAAATAAGGAACAGCAACTTCGTTACCAAAACAAATCATTAACTGCTCGAGGGACATGCATCTTAATGATTTGATCGTTTTAACTCTGTTTTTACTCTCTTTTAACGCTGTATTTACTAAATCCGTTTGACTCATGTACTTACGCATATTACTTTATATCTTTTCCAAACAATTTCTCTCCGAAAAAAGAAGTATAACCATTTTCTTCACCAATGTAAATAAACAGCATCCTTTCTGCAGCCATTTTTAAACAACTTCAACTTCATCTACACTATTCTACTGCTGCACTCCCATAACTATTTGATAACTATAAAAAGAAATACGTAAACAGCTCGTAAAATAAAAATAGACTTTCTTCATCTCGTTCTTCGTTTCGTTTTCCTCTGAAAAAACCTATATATAAAAAACAACATCTGTTTAAAAACTCACCTAAGCATGTGGTTATACCTGTTCTTTTATTAATCTAAAATAAAATCTAAAATACAATAACAATAAAAGTTTAACAATAAATTGATAACTAAAACGTAAACAAACATTTAAATACATTTAAATACTAACTTGTTCTTCTATTAATCAAAAATAACAGTTTTATAATAATACCTTTTGTTCGTTCGATCTTTCTGCAGCTAATTTTTAAAAACTTCACTGCACTTCTTCTGTATATCTAAATATGATTTTTCATTGTAAACAAACGATAATAAAACGTTTTATAATAATAACAATACCTTCGTGCATACAAACCTGTGTTTCTTCATCAGTTCTTTCGTCGATTTGCTGCCTAAAACAATCAAATTTAAATCAAAATATTCGTATACAAAAAGAAACACGTCTTCTTCGCGAAGTTTCTTGCTCACGAAATGATCGTTGACAAATTTCGAACGATTAACATTGCATTGCTCGCACTCCTCCAAAGACGTTTTTCGGCTGATTTCCACTGCGCAAGCCAAAAATAACAAAACGGAGGAGCATATACTAATCGCGAAAAATCAAAAAAATCACTCTCGCTTTGGCGTGGTTTTACGACGAAAAGGGAAAAAATAAGAAGGTTTTGACCGTGAAAAAAAAGTAAATATATCACTCTCTAAAATAAAAGTGGGATGCACAAAGCGAATTAGTATAATAAGATTGGGAATTATGTATATTCCCCGGTTATTATGCATATTTACCAAAAATTGGTTTCTCTTTGGGTAATTTTGCATAATAACCGATCATTTTCTATAATTCCCATTAAAGTTGGTAAATGTAACAAATATCAAGAGGTTATAATAATAATAATAATAATAATAATAATAATAACAATAATAATAATAATAATAATAATGGTATATTTCAGTATATCCAAAATTTACATTTGGCCAACCTCGAACCCAGGGTCTCTTGCCTTTTCGATATACGGATAGCGGCAAAGAAGACCCTGCTGGCGAACGCTACCGAATTAAAGAATTCTATTGGCTGAAAATATTACAACGACCGCAGTATTTTCGAGCAAAAAGAAGAAATCATCCGAGTTACTGCTGAGGAAGATAAGAATTAGAGTCCGAAAATTTAATTATTCAAAATAACATTATTTTAGCTATCATTTCATTTCACAAAGCACTGGTATGGTAGCATAATGTATTTACAATGAGAAAGGCTAACAACAAAAAGTTCTTAAAATAATCAACAAGTGAACAAGATAAATTTTCATGCTCTTTTGACTGATAAAACAACGGAATAGTGATGAATTATGGCAGTCTTTTTTAGAAGAATATAAGTTTCTAAGAACTTTAATTGTAGGCTCACACACAAGAGCATATTCAGAGATATGAGGAGGAGCATCTTCAATCATTTCTGGGAGGAAAAAAAAATTTTTTTTGACACGATTTTTGAATATTATCAACAATAAAACTACAGAAATCACAAATACATACAAATACATAGCTGAAACATTATTTGTTGATCGCAGATTGACCTATATTTCCATATTTAAATATCATAGAATCATGAAATTTATGTAGCTAATTTCCATTCACTCAGATTCCTTATTAGAATTTAGTGGCTTCAGTTGATGAATATAAAACACAACGTTTCTGAAGCAAAATTGTTCAATATGTGGGTCTAAACAAAGCGTTGCAATCCAGAAATAGAATCAAAAACTAAAACAAACATGTGCACATACATAGAATGAAAATGTAATCTGATTTTTACTTAACGGTATATGACAATTTGTAGAATTTTCATAACAAGGTATACATTGACTTAAGAATTCTATATCTTAAGCTGTATATCGTTTAGCAAAATACATAACAGGATAAAGGTAAACTTTACACTTAACAACAATATAGCGTTTCCTCAAAACTAAACCATCTGCCATTATGGATTCAAGATCCCATGTCCTGACTTAAAACTATATACGTCACGTGGTTATAAAAATCCTGCAAAGTGTCATGTATTAAGTACCTTCAGAGAGAGAAGAATGGGCTGACAAGAATGACTGGGACGATTTAAGGGAAGATAATTTAAAAAGCAATTTCCCTGAAATTTGAAATATCGGTATTCATACAGAATACCATCCTGTTTTCGATCATATAGTAACCTTGAAACTAACACAACAAATTCACTCAATATATGTGACGTTCCAGGGGATTTTGATAACAAATGATAAAACGTTTTTCAAAAAACGTTAAAAACGTTGTAAAAACAATAGAAAAAACATTAGAAAACGTTTTGATAAAAACGATAAAACGTTTTTACCAAAACTTAAAAACGTTTCAAGAATTCGAAAGAGAAAACGTTAAACTTGAATTTTTTATTTTCAGGTTGCTCCATAGTAAACATAAAGTTAAAAAAGTTCAAAAAGAACCTAAAAAACGATATTTAATTCTCAATATTTTGAGCGGGTTGAGTAATTGAGAATGCTTTTTGTAAACAAAACTTAAAAATCATTTTCATCTTTTTTTTATGTAAAAACGTTTATATAAACGTTTTTGTATTCCTGCGTAAGCAAGGAATACTTTGAAACCGTTCGTGTTTTTTTTGTTTTTTTTTTCTTTTTTTTTCACTGTCCAAACCTAGACCAATTTTTGTCGATGGGAAATAGCCACTCAAATCATTAATGTTCCCAACTTACATTCTTTTTATGATTTAACAGTCTAAACTCACACTATATTCATTGTATACAAGTACTTTGCTTGAAAAGACTCTAAAAGTGTAAAATATAAGCTCTAGTGAAAGGAATAACTAACATATGGCTAAATCGCAGATGCCAGGTAGAAATGTTGTTTCATGTGAGTCTTATGCAACGTTCTTAAGTTTACCGTAGTTGTTTTAAAAATGGAAGCGAAGAAACATGCGTAGATCTGTGAAAGTTTCTTTATTGAATATATGGATATAGAAGAGATTGTAGTACGGCTGTAAATCTTAAAAGAATCAAGAATATTTATGATCCTAGCTGATAATCTACGTGAAACTAATATTCTTAGTAGTCATTCTTGACAAATAAGCAGTTCTTGATGCTTCAAAACAGATATGGACGACTACCAATAGGGTATGTTTATATCGATTTAATGCGCAAGTTTTCTATTAGTCTTTCTAAATGTAATACAATTTTTTAATTCATGTTCCTAGATAAGCTACCCTGTTTTTATAAAGCTCTGGAATCTTGAAGCACAGCTTATCTTCCTCATCAGCTTATACCCATTTTATTAATCAATAGATGACCACTTTTTTAATTGACTAGTCGAATTTAAAACATTGTATGATTTTAAAATTTGTATACTATCAAGCTGACGATAAAAAGGAAACACAGATACTTTTATTATTTCGCAAGGCCAAGTAAAAGTTTTTATTATGAAGTTCAGGTACAAACAACATAAAGATTTTCATACTGTATATATAGTTTTAAAAGTAGTATTTTGAAACGTCCACGGAAGAGTGTTCTCTAATGGATTTTTAAACTGACGGTGTTCCTTTTTAAGCTTGATCTCTGGCAAAATTTTTCAAAGTCTCTTAACTGTTATGATGCTCTTGGGATTGTAATTAAATGAATTCGAAGTTATTACTATTTACGCCACAGATTTTCCATTCAAAACTTAATGTGACAAAGTTTTCATTACTTAATTACTTTTTGAAGATGCTTTAGGGAATATAACTATGAATAAAAAACTGTTTGAAAAAATCTCTAAATGATGCAAAACAGTGCATTTTATATGAAATAACAAATATTACTTCTTTCACAGCTACAAGATAAACTGTAAAACACAAAGAACATCATACCACATTTTGCATATTGTTTTAAACCGTGAACAAACATTCACCTTTTAAAGCACAGATTATTCTTAACACGATAATCTTTTAATTAGTTAATTGCTTCTTGAAGATGCTTTAGGGAGTGCAACTTCGAATGGAAATCTTATTAAAAAAATCTCTAAATTGATGCAAGACTGAAGTTTTATATGAAACAACAAAGTTTAATAGTTATCGTAGCTAAAAGGTAAAATGTAAAATACTGCAAACATCATTCTGCACTATGCATATGGTTTTAAAGCGTGAACTAACACTCATTTCTTTCTGAAAAGGCTCCAAAATGTCTTACAGTCATCCGCAGGAATACTTCTGCCCGGTAGGGCATCTTGTTTCATTTGTTATCAAAATCCCCTGGAACGTCACATATGTTAAAATCCGGTTAGAATCCTGACAGGATCCTACACAAGGTCCTACAAGAACTCATAATAAAAATAATTCTTTTTCAGTATATATAATAAAGGTAGTGAACATAATACAACAAACATAATTTTTAAGTATACTAATAAGTATATGTTAACACTTGAGAAAGATTTCATGGTTAAAGAAGAGTGAACATTTTATAAGTTGTGTTTTTCTGCCTTCATTTGTGACAGACGTATACTCAATAATACTTAGGACACTGACAAGAAAAAGTTATAGAGCTTTTTGGAAATAGACATACATCTACTGACCAGTGAACTTAGCAAATTTTGATATAAATAACAATGTTGAATCATTTAATATATTTGAATAAGTTCTTCATCCCTTCATTATTTAATGAGAATCTTCTCTCACCAACTGCACTGTTGTTGTTTATGTATTATCTTCATAGTTTGTTTTTACTTTTTGTGTGCTTTTATAGGTTATTTATATTTTCTTTTGTGGAAGATTGAATCTCAATACGCTCAAGTTTTAATTTTCTCTTCATTTTTTTTTACTTTTGTCCACTCTATACATGTTTTCTCTGTGTCTCTAAAATAAACACCACACAAAATCCACACAACACCACACGAATTTTGCAATCTCCCTTTTATCATTCAAGGTTTTCGAATGAAATAACCTTGATAAGGAATAAAATCTTTATCAAATCAGAAACACCGCTTTCCAGAATGCTGTTGAAGTCTTGGAAGTATGTAAACAACTTTAAAGGCTGATTTCCATACAGCAACATTTTGCGCTATAGCTCAAAAAGCTCCAGAGATTTTTGCGCACGAGCGGAACTCATTTCCATTTGCAGCATAGAGCGCGTGTAAAAGATGAAATGTCAAAACAAATATGGCGAATATTTATAAAAGATTGTTTATGCTGAAAAATTTGAAATTATCAGTTTTAATTATGTTCTGGCGTCGCCGTAGACAACGAGAAAAACTTACAATCAAAAGAAAACGAATGTGGGTTAGAAAATTGTTTTTAGAAAGAAAATCAAAAGGATTATTTCATGTTCTAGTAAAAGATTTGATGTTATTTGATCATGAGTATGTCGTTTCGAACGACTCCTGCTAGGTTTGAGCAGGCCCTAAATTGGATAGCACCGTACATTACCAAATCGTCTAAATTGCTTTTCATCATTTTGAGTTTCTACCTGATTGGCAGCCTTTTTTATGTCATAGAATCTCAACAGAGAAGAAAATCTGTCTTCATTGGCAGCCATCTTGAGTATTTTTAAAAATATACAGCGTGGGGATGATGTAATTATTATCTGATTCTCAAATCTGATTGGCTCATTTTCTGTGGCGACAAAAATCGCGTAGAAAAAGCTCCTGAGCTTAAAAATATCTCTGAGTCAGCGGTAATTTTTGTTTAGTGCGCATGAATCTCTGGAGCTTTTTGAGCTATAGCGCAAAATGTTGCTGTATGGAAACCAGCCTTAAAGTTTTGCAGAAATGAGCTCGAGTGAACTCGACGAATTATATTTGGTCTCTATATTGGATGTAAT
Source organism: Turritopsis dohrnii (assembly GCA_027922465.2). Classification (NCBI taxonomy): domain Eukaryota; kingdom Metazoa; phylum Cnidaria; class Hydrozoa; order Anthoathecata; family Oceaniidae; genus Turritopsis; species Turritopsis dohrnii. Next base: position 33,671 of record BQMF02000781.1, on the reverse strand, counting down.
GTGACTATATAAAAAACTGAATGCACAAGACAAAACTTCTTCGGGTCACCTCTTATAAAAATTACACAGATTTTGTGTAATTTTCATGTCACGTGACCAGCGTTCGCCAGGGTCTTCTTTGCCGCTATCCGTATATCGAAAAGGCAAGAGACCCTGGGTTCGAGGCTGACATTTGGCTTTTCATCTGAAATTGCGTGTAAAGTATACATGTAGCGTCTGAAAAAAACAACGAAAAAAAACAAAACAAAAAACTACTATAAGCTCCTAGCAAGAGCGTTCTTTCATCGGAAGCCATTGTCGATAACATCGGAACATCTAGAGTAGCTTTTCCTGACAAAGCTGGCTGCAGCGTTTTGAACTTTTTGTAGCTGGTTAAACAGGTACGATGGGGCATTGTTGATAACTGCGTTGCCATAGTCCAATTTGCTTAGAACCAACGCCTCGGCGGGTTGCTTACGCTGATGATACGGAAGATACCTCTTTATAAGCGAGAGGCTTTTAAGCGTTCCATAAGGTTCGTTACTTTCACCGGTTATTATGGTAGCAGCGAAAGCGAATACCGTATTAAAACACCCGTGGACTCCTCCTCCTCCTCCGGCCGAAATGGCAATTAGTCTGCGATTTAGAGTCTACGAGACTCTACCAATAACGCAATGTAAATTCTAATGAAGGAACGCAGCCTCTGCGAATTTCGGAAACTTTTACATCAAACATTTAAAAGTAGATTACGTTTTATTTTGAAAGTACATAACCTAGTATTTTGTAACTTAATCCATGAAAGAATGAATTCTAATCAGATAGGCCTACATAAAAATGGGACATTTAGCTAGTTCATTACGCTAACTGTGAAAATACTTGATATGTTGCTTTTTTTGTTAGTAAAGCTTATCAGTTCAAAATTTCTTATTACCTCGTTCGTTAGCTACTACATGTTCGTGTATTTAGGGCTTTCAAAGATTTAGTTCAAAAAGGCAGTTATTTGTTGGAATTCAATTTTTGTTTCATAAAATTAATACTATAAAGAAACTTTTTTTTTCTACATAAGCTCTTATAAGCTCTTATGAAAAAAAATGCTCACGCATGTATAATTCTTTTGTCTTTTGATAAATTGATTTGCTGGTGGCTTATGATTAGACCTATTTAAACTAATCATTTTCATCAAATTTATCTTTTATGCCTGTTTTTCACCAGTGACTGAGATATCTCAGAAAACACTGCCAAAGAACTTTTAGAACTTAAAGTAACATTTCGAAAGTGTTTGTTTGACAAGTAAATCTGCTGCTACCGTTTTGCGCTAACTGGCTCTTGCTTTACTTGTTCTTTTTGGGAAGTGTTATTTATCAACCTGTTATTCTTTTGTATAGAATGAAGTGATAAGATTCATGAAAAAATAAGATGTTTTTGCATAATCGGGATCAATTCACAACTGGCACAGCAAGAATCATCGATATTGCTGATGTCCCTTCAACTGATATATCACTACGAGAATGCGCAGGAAAGTAATCGTTATCTGGTGAGCAAGGCTACAAGCTGTGCAACTGTAAGACAGCTTGCCCAAACAATTCGTGCTCAAGTAGAAAAGCTAAAAAACTGTGTACTTTTAAGTGCCACAGCTGCTTACCCTGTGACAATAAATAAAAGACATTGATATGTTAAGTTTTACTCTTTTGATAGTTTTATTTTCTTAGTCTTCTAGTTTCGTTTTATCATCGTTTGGTGGTTATTTTAGAGTAAAAAAACAGCTTTATAAAAATAGAACGACGTTATTTTTCTTGGAGATACTACATTAACTAACTTGAACATACCCTTTTTCGCTTTTTATAGCTTAATAATCTTCTTCCGAGAAGATCTTCCTTTTAATCCGAGCAAGCTCGACGCGGTAAGGTGTAGCTTAAAACGACATAAACTAAAGAAACGACACGTCTCCTTTCCTTTCAATTCTGTTTTAGCACAATTCCCCACTCATTCTGGGGATTTTACATATTCCCCAAAGCAACCTAGAAATTATGCATACTAGCCGGTGAATTTGACAAATAGAACACTTTTTAATCACATTCCCCATTCTCTATGGGAATTATATAAAGTAATCGGGAAATTTGATGAAAAAGTCTGTATTAATCAAATTACCCAATTTGGCCGGGAATTATGTAAAATAACTGGTTAATATGCATAATCCTCGAATTTATCACAATCCCCGTAACATATACACAATTTCAATGAAAATTCTCTTCGTCGCAGTGGCTTTTTTTAAACAGTACTGAACGCTGACGTGATTAAGAGTGAAATTATTTTTGAAATAAAATTTAAAAAAAGGTTACGGAGAGAAATGATATGTGAGCAAACCTGAACCCAGGGTCTCTTACTTATCCGTATATCGAAAAGGCAAGAGACCCTGGGTTCGAGGTTGGATATGTGAGGTATGATGTTCTGTATAGATTTGAATATCTTATCAGGAATTTTTGGCAAAATTTGGGTATTACAATCCATACTCCTTCAATGTTTTTGTTTCACGCAAATATCAACTTGAACTGAATTCTTTTCGATGCTTGTCGAGGCACAAACCGCACCCTGTGCATGGGAAAAAATGACACTGGGAAAGTTTTATTGAATTTTTTAACCCATTTTCTTATCGGTGAAATTGATCCTTTTCCATAGATTATCATTGGCGTTTGGATGAACAAGGCCACGACAATAAAAAGAAACTCTCTTTCGAAGACTTTATAACTCTGTCTGATAGACACACTCTTAAATCAATCAGAATATTTTTGTTTACAATAATGGGTCAATTTAGCTCTAAGTTTATAATTAAATTTAGAAATATATTGACTTTTGTTTATATGGTACATACAAAAATTTAATTTCAATATTAGTTCAAAATAACGCACTTGAAATTAATTAAACAGGCAAACACAGCTTCATGGCTGCTCACACAACAATTGTAATCTACAATTAAAATCCATCATCTGAATAAACCGTCTTTCGAAAACATCCCACTTGAGTTTTCAGGATAAACATAATTAAAGATTAATCTTTACCCGGAGGTCTAAAATAACTTCAAATTAACTGTTAAATAGTCATGATATGCCCCCATTTGAATTTCTCACCCAGATTGTATAAATTGATGGGGATTTCTGGTTGTTTCTCACTTTTCTCGGTAACATTGACCAGTTAAAGCATTCAAACAACATGTTGCTTTCCGTGGTTTTCATTGGCTGCTTGGTCTTTTTTGCAAATGCGCATGACAAGAAGGACGAGGTAAAAATGTCTTATTAGCTACTATTATTCAAAAACTGATTTGCTGACTTAGTGGACAATCTTGTTAAAATCACTGTGATGGAGTACATTTCTACGGAAATATATACACAATTTCAATGAAAATGCTCTTCGTCGCTAGAACATTTATTGGTAACATTGAAATTCATAAATGAGTATCTATATCGTCCTGAATATCGTTTTAGGAATATTTGGCAAAATTTGGGTATTACAATCCATACTCTTTCAATGGTGGTTCCGAATTTAAAGATGCTGTGAAATCATATCAAAAATTTTTTGGTTTGAAAGAAACTGGTGTCATTGATGCAGAAACTAGAAAAGAGATGGACAAACCACGATGTGGAATGTCTGATGCAAAACCAAATGAAAATGCTTATTACAGAACTGGTTCAAAATGGAGAAGAACCTCTCTTACATACAGATTCTTGGCAAAAAGTAAGTAAATTTAGATCTATAAAAATTAAGACCAACAAATTGCATCGTTAAGAAATAGCTCATTGATAGGGCTTATACGAAATACAGTAACCACCCTCTAATTCGAACACTTAGTGAACCAAAAAAATTTCGATTTGCGGAAATTTCGAATTACGGAAGCTCATTGACAATAGGTCACATGGAATTCGTTCAAAATAGAGTTTGAGTTCGGATTATCGAGATTTTGGAGACCTTTTTATGAATCACATCAAACAAGGTCTTGTTTTCAAGCTGAATATTAATGACGTTTGCGCTGTTTACAAAGAGAAATGACAAGTCCAAGTTCGACTGTTTATCTGAAATTTTAAGTTGATTGTATCTTTCTGTTCTTTTCAATTACCTACAATGTTGTTTCTTAGTTATTTTCTTAGACATTTTTTTAGTTATTGTTTTAATTACTGATGATTATGTTCATATTTTTTTAGCACAAGACTTGGATCACAGCAATGTACAAAGCACCATTCAAAGAGCATTCTCTATGTGGTCAGCTGTAACACCACTCCGATTTTCTGAGACTTTCGGAAGTTCATCAGACTTCACGATAGGGTAAATATTTCTCTCTACCTTCTTCTTAGTTGCTAGCAATTAGCGATCAGATTTCCGTTATGAGCTTTTTGAATGAAGTTGATTCGCTCATTCTATCATCAAATAAACTCCGACTGAAATTGTAAGTTCATCTTGATTTTCACGAAAATCCCGTGCGCAAAATTTCGCAAACTAGCTTTCCGCTACTTTATTGATTTATCGATGATTTGATTTGAAGTCACATACATTATGCACTGACCCGATGTTTACTTTTACATATAGATTAAATAAATTGAATAATGTATCGATGATTCTAGTTTTTATAGAAGAAGTCACGGCGATAATTCACCTTTTGATGGAAGAGGTCGAGTTTTGGCGCATGCGTACTTTCCAAGCAATGGTCGAATTCATTTTGACGAAGATGAGACTTGGGGCATCAATGGACGTAAGTACATGTCTGATGAAATGGAAAGCGAAAATTATTTTGCAAGATATTTGATAATTGATAATGTTTGTATCAAATTTATGTTCAAGGCACCTTTTGAGGTTTTGGATAAATTATGTTTTAGTAAAGCTAATAAATATTACTATAACAGGTGGAACTGACTTGCTTTGGGTAGCTGTTCACGAAATTGGTCATGCTATTGGATTACATCATTCGAACGTTCGTGGAACAATCATGTGGCCTTCGTATAGCGGATATAAACCTAATATTAGCCTGCATGACGATGACATTACTGGAATACAATCTCTATATGGTAAGAATTGATCAAATTTTCCATTTTTAATGAGAATCTGTTATTGTTTCCTAGTGTGCAGAAAAGTTATCTGGTCACAGACAATAAATAAATCATTATAATCAAAATCTTACTGTTAACCTTACTTCTTGCTCATATATTGTAGGTTCTGGCGGTGGTACAGTACCTACTAAAGCACCTCCTACCTGTTCTGATCAAGACAGAAGATGTCCTGGATGGACACGTTACTGTCGCTCTAATTCATACGTCATACGGTATTGTAGAAAGACATGTCGACGTTGTTAGATCGGCTGTTACATGAATACAATTTCAGTGTGAAGTTGTTGTTTTTTTTATATGTCGTTATACCCTAGTTACACGAGCAGGTTACTCAGCTTAACATAGATCGTGGATCAATAATATAGAGGCATGGTAGTTTGACGTGATAGGCGAAAGTCAGTTTTTGAATATGTTCATCACGCGTCGTTGAATATCAAACACCTCGAGTTAAGAAATCACGATATTAAACGATAGGCCATGTAATATCTGTTTAACATAAGTTTATATTGCTGTTATACTAATGCAAGTCGACTAAGTCGACTGTTACTTCTTGCTTATTGATAGGTTCAGCACCACGTCAAAGTTAAGGGAGGTGAGAGGGCGCATTGAAACGAAAAATTTATTTATTCATTTGAGTGAAGAGATGCCTTTTTGTATTACTATAATATTTTTGCTTCGATGCATGCTAACAATATATCTTCGTAAAATTAATGTTGTACTTTGAACTTTCTGATTTTGAACATAAAAGTTGAAGGTTGGCAATAACGGGCGTTTAACTGGGGTGTGAACAGCACTCCATACGTACGTACGGACGAACAGACCTTGGTAGACCGTGGAAAGATGAACTACCTTGCAGCGATGACCAACAAAGTACAACTACGATAAAAGTCCTGTTAATTTTTTTTCACAAGCCTCAAAAAGCACTAGGAAGTTGAAACAATAAGAAATATTTAACATGCGTTTTCTCAATTTTGCTAAATATGTTCAAGTAAATTAACTCAAAGACAACGAACAATATTCAGTTTCATGTCGCAACTTTGTAAGTCAAAAAAATGCTTGAATGAGTCATATGTTCCTTTAAAAATTTCAAATTCAACATTTCCTGGATATTATCATAGTTCATGACGTTATATGACTAGAAATTCCCAACAATGAAATGGTTGGTTTCTTCTTCTCTGATTCAAAAGTTCAGTTATTTTGAAGTACCATGTTGGGGATAATTTGGACGGGGAAAAGTGCCGAAATTTTTGCTTCGTGACGAAAATTTTTCCCGACAAAAATTTTGAAAAAGTGAAATTTAAGTATTAGTAAAATTTTGCAAAATGACGAAATTTTTCCCGAGGAAAAATTTTCTCTGGCGTAAATTTTCGCCGACAAAATTATCCGCGATAAGGTATAATAGGTGTTGTTATTTCAAATTCTATAGAAATGCACTCTTTCGTAGTTATTTTTCAACAAATATTCTCACTGGGTGTTCAATTGCAGACAGTAGCCCCATCTAGGTAAAATGTGAGCCGGATGGAATAACTGAATGGAAGTATTCGTCGGAAAACAATTTCGCCCAGTGAAGAAAGATTTCATCATTATTGTCCTGGGGATGTCTTATCAAATTTTACGGCCAAACATTCCTGCTTTAACTAAATTTTGGATCATGCTTGAATTTTCAGATTCATTCAGCTCATAAGATTAAAATTAAACTCAAAAACTTATCATCGAAATGAATGTCAAATTTCATTGGTAATTGACGACGACGTTCAACGGCCACAGGTGAAAAAATGTTTACTAAACAAATAATTATTAGATTTGTATGCGTTTTTTAAAATCGCCTTTTAACTTTCCAAACCAAAATGGATTTTCTAGTTTACACAGCTTTGAGATTTTGAAATGAAAATTTAAGATGAAAAACTTTAATAAAGCAATTAATTTTTGTCGTTGGAAGTTTGTTCTGTAGACATTTTGAATGCAAATACCATGTTCCAAATAATGTTGGTCAAACGCACAATGTTGGGAAAAAATGCTTGTCGTGTAATGTTGAACTGAGGTGAACAATGCTGGAGTGAGACCAGTTACCATTTCTTTGCTAATTTTCTGTTTTCCTGACCCTAAACCTTTTAGCTCCTAACCCCTCTTAACTTAATGCAGTCGATATCGTGAAACAAGTGCTGTACGAAACAAAGAATGCTAAGTTTGACAGAAACGCGCAATGTTGGCCGAGGCTATAACTTTCTGATTTATGAGTGTTGCATGGATCACAACATTGTGTGGTATATGCTGTTTTAATTCCAAAATCGTGATCTCATTAACCCAAATAAATTCAGAAAGGACTTTAATAGTGTGTTTTCTGCGTAAGTGCATGCGGACAATAAAAGAAATTCAATTTTCCAACCTGGCCTTCCAAAATTGAGATGTTACACAAGGCGAGCCAAACCGCCACACCAAGCCAACCCAGGTTGAAAAAACGAGCCAACCCACCTTGCTGGATTGACTCACCTCATATAATATGGGATATAATTTCTGCATGAATTTACCAAAATGATTTCCTTCAACCGAGCTGCAGCCGGGTTAAAAATGGGTCAATCCGCCTCTTGTAATCAGGCTCTAAGAAGAAATCCGGAACATTTATTTACAATGTTCAATTTCGTTTCTCTGTTGTTCATATCTTCATCGTAAAGAAGAACAAACAGCGTATTGACATACCCTGAATACCTTAATTCAATATTGAGCGATATAGAAATATACATCTATGCATCGAGATCTTGCACTGACATCATAGAATTCTTATATGTTTTTATCACTTAAAAGACTGACAATTGTATACATGTGCATTGTGAAAAGGGTTACACCAAGCTTGATAAGATGAAGAAAAATATAGCCATTACTTAAAAAGACTTCCCATCATTCAAAAACTTTGACTCTAAATCGTAGAGAAAATAAAAACATAAAAATATTTCTTGACCACCATGAGGAAAAGTAAAGTAAGGAAAAGTAAAGAAGACGCTTTTCTTATTCTCTCTTACACATTTTAGGTGTTTGCTTAGAAGCATCTCATGAAATAAACTACGTTACTTAAACAAAAGGAACAGATTAAGAAATATTCTTATGTTTTCATATGATAAAAGTGTGACCGTAACTATCCGTCTCCACCTAGGCAGAAAAACTGTCCGTATTTAAGAAATTACGAAGAGTTAAATCTGTGGGTTACTCGCATACAAGGTAGAACAAAATGTCCAACACAGGAATAGCTGCAATCATAATCACATCAACGCACTGTTTGTAACAACGTTCCAACAAAAGCTTGTTTGCCTGATGTCTTCATTTCATATGTTTTCGTATTTTGCGATAAAACATGATTTACAGAGAGATTTGAGAACTGTTTCAATTAATTTCTTTGTAGCACTGATGATGATTGAATAAATCGAAAAGCTTCTGCTTAAATATATTTGTCTAATATTCTTACAATAAAAAACAAACTCTCTTTCCGAGACTTCCCAGCCGGCACATTTGTTAAAAAATCTCTGCGAAGGAGTGCAATTCTATAGAAATATACACACAATTTCAATAAAAATACTCTTCGTCGCAGTGACTTTTTGACGATTTTGCCCACTGGGTTTATAACTCTTGTCTGATAACAAGGACGTAGAAAGTTTTTGTCAATTATTTGTTTGATTTGTTTTTGCCTTTCCTAAAAATTGAAAATTGTTTTGAAGAATTAAGTGCTTTTATAGGCAATATAGAGGTAATATTTTTCAAAAATTTTCTTCACGCATCTCCCCCAACCATGGTGGGGCCTCTTTCGGTAATACACATTTATTGACCCACATTCTCAATTCAATCAGAATGTTTTTGTTTACAATAAACGGTCAATTTGGCTCTAAGTTTATACTTAAATTTAGAAATATATGGGTTTTTATTTACATGGCACTTATTACATAAATTTAATTTCAATATTAATTCAAAATAACGCACTTGAAATTAATTAAACAGGCAAACACAGCTTCATGGCTGTTCACGCAACAATTGTAATCTACAATCAAAATCCATCATCTGAATAAACCGTCTTTTGAAAACATCCCACTTGAGTTTTCAGGATAAACATAATTAAAGATTAATCTTTACCCGGAGGTCTAAAATTACTTCAAATTAACTGTTAAATAAGCACAGTGGACCCCCATTTGAATTTCTTACCCAGATTGTATAAATTGATGGGGGTTTCTGGTTGTTTCTCACTTTTCTCGGTAACATTGGCCAGTTAGAGTATTCGAACAACATGTTGCTTTCCGTAGTTTTCATTGGCTGCTTGGTCTTTTTTGCAAATGCGCATGACAAGAAAGACGAGGTAAAAATGTCTTATTATTACTCTTCAAAGACTGCCTTAGTGATTTAGAAGACAATCTTGTTGAAATCACTGTAATTGAGTACATTTCTACGTATATACACAATTTCAATGAAAATGCTCTTCGAGGCTGGAACATTCATTGGTAACATTGAGATTCATAAATGAGTATCTACATCATCCCGAATATCGTTTTAGGAATTTTTGGCAAAATTTGGGTATTACAATCTATACTCCTTCAATGGTGGTTCCGAATTTAAAGATGCAGTGAAATCATATCAAAAATTTTTTGGTTTGAAAGAAACTGGTGTCATTGATGCAGAAACTAGAAAAGAGATGGAGAAACCACGATGTGGAATGTCTGATGCAAAACCGAATGAAAATGCTTATTACAGAACTGGTTCAAAATGGAGAAGAACCTCTCTTACATACAGATTCCTGAACAGAGGTTAATAAACATTATCTATAAACAATTAAGGCCAGCAACTTGTTCCTTTAAGAAATAGCTTACTGATCGGGCTTACTTTGCAGTGGGATAAAGTAATTATAAGTAGTTAAAATCTTTAATGACAGTGTTTAAACAGAAGTTTGAGAAAGGTTTATTTTTATTAGACTGCATTTTAGTACGTTCACCAATTTTTTAAACTTTCTATGCAAAACATAGGCTGGCAGAAAACCTAAATTTTCTGTAATGCACGTTCTCTGATCTCGTGTTTTTTAAACAAATAACCGATAGTCTGGCATGGGCAAACTCACTGAATTAAATTGAAAAGTAGAATGGAATTGAGGAATTATTTGCAGAAAGAGTTTTTTAACATTTTAGCAAGAGAAATGTTATAAAACCGTAGTCACATCTCAAACATCTAGAAAGAATTATAAAAGGATCAAGTTTGCAAATAAAAATGTTGCAGAAGTTTTTTGAGGATAAAAATTACGTTGTATATATGACACTGATGATGGCGTAAGCCGAAAAGCTTTTGTCAAAATAGAATAAAATAAAAACTGATTTAAATAAAAATTACGGGATGGACTGCAAAAAGGCGCACAGAGCCTTCAATCCATTTTTTCAACAATACTTATCTTTAATGCTTGTAGGCTTTTGATATAGTTGAAAACATTCTGAAAACAATCTGAAAAGCTTAAGTTGATTGTTTCTGTTATTCATTGTAAATAATGTTTTTTCATTATTGATGATTTTCTTTAGCAAGTGACTTGAGTCACGATGATGTAAAAAGCACCATCCAAAGAGCATTTAATATGTGGTCAGCTGTTACACCACTCCGATTTTCTGAGACTTCTGGGCGATCGGATTTCACGATAGGGTACATACTTCTATTCTTCGTTGCCATTCATTAGAGATTAAACATATCATTTTTGACTGAAATTTCTTTACTCTTTCCATCATGAAACGCTTTATATAAACTCTAGTACAGGAAATAGCTTGGTTACTCTCTAGAAAAATAAATTCCTTCCTGAAATTGTAATTTAATTTTATTTTGGACTCTCATTTCATTGGACAATTTCTCCAAGTAGTTTTTCATTAACTTGCGGGTTCATTTCTATAAATTCTACTATCAAACCTGCTCTATCGCCCAACGGAAAACGACGATTTATGACTCTTTGATATATTAATACATTGATTTATCGATGATTTGATAAAAGAAGTCACATACGTTATACCATGACCCGATGATTACTTTTTTATTTCGCTTCATAAAACCGGACGTATAATCCATTGATGATTTTAGGTTTTACAGCAGAAGTCACGGCGATAATTCGCCCTTTGATGGCAGAGGTAGAGTTCTGGCGCATGCATATTTTCCAGAAAATGGTCGAATTCATTTTGACGAAGATGAGTATTGGGGCATCAATGGGAGTAAGTGCATATACTTGGTGAAATGGAAAACCACAAGATCTTTGATGAAACATAATAGAATTTTCTAAAATTTCACCTTAACTTTCCTTTATCCATTCTATGAAAATTTTGTTCAAAGAGGAAGCGTTTGCATTCAAGTGCTAGTAGTAAAGTTCCAGAGATCCATTTATAAATCTTAGTGAAGTTTAGGCATGCTAATGATAAAGAAACATACTATATCTATAGGAGGAGTTGACGTTTTATGGGTAGCTGTTCATGAAATCGGTCATGCTATCGGATTACACCATTCGAACGTTCGTGGAACAATCATGTGGCCTTCTTATGGAGGATACAACGCTAATATTAGGCTGCATAACGATGACATCAGAGGAATACAATCTCTATATGGTAAGAATTTATCAAATTATCTGTTGTAAAGAGAATCTATTATTGTTTCATGGTGTGTGGATAAGATGTTTTTAAAGAATCTGGTCACAAACAACAAATGAATGATATATCAACATCCTTATGATAACCTTCCCTCTTCTTCATTACTGTAGGAAGAGGCAATGGTGGTACCGGTGGAAGCTGCAGAGATGGAAATGAGCATTGTCCTAAGTGGGAATATTTATGTAACAGTCATGATTACGTCATAAGGAATTGCAAGAAAACATGTCGACGTTGTTAGAACGACTATTTACTCTCTCATTTACATAAATACAATTTCTGTGAAAAGTTACTATCTTTTTGTATGTTCTTATTCCCTATTTAGACGAGGAGATTGCTCAATACAATCATTCTGATTATACGAGTGTAGATGCATTTCATTTTATCTGTAATTTCCGATTAAGAGCCCAGCACTTAATTAGTGTCAGTATTAGTAATAAGAGTATACGATATTCCATAATATTTCAATGATCACAAAATCCTAATTTTAAATTTTTAGTATTTTGCTTAATGTAGTAAATGAAGTAAGCTCCTTAAAGGTTGAAATGAGTCATGAAATGAGCAAAACACACGAAGGTCTTCAACGAGTAACTGAGCCATACTGAAACGCTCGAATGTCTTAACAATGTTAAGGTCCATAAAGTCAGGCTATTATTTTCCGTTATTGTGCAATATTTTTCAGGGACAAGAAAGCGTATGTCAGTTCTCTTTAACATAATACTATCAACCAAGGAAGTTTTCGCTCAATAATTTCATATTATTACGGTAGCAGCGAAAGCGAATACCGTATTAAAACACCCGTGGACTACTACTACTACTACTACTACTACTACTACTACTACTCCTCCGGCCGAAATGGCAATTAGTCTGCGATTTAGAGTCTGCGGGACTCTATCAAAAACGCAATGTAAATTCTAATGAAGGAACGCAGCCTTCGTAATTTGGAAGCTTTTTCATATCGAACATTTAAAAGTAGATTACCTTTTATTTTAAAAGTACATAACCTGATATTTTATAACTTAATCCACGAAATTAGAATTCATTCGAATTCTAATCAAATAGGCGTACATAAAAATGGGACTTTTAGTTCATTACGCTAACTGAAAATATATACTTGGAGGCCGTTCATGTATCATTTTGAGACATGTAGTTATAATTCTAAAAATAGTAACATTTACCGTATATGGTAAAGTAATGATGTATCCCTTCCGATGTAAATGGCGTTGCAGCTGCCGTAAGTAGAAGAAAAACGTGAATGCTGAATACGTTGTTATCTTTTGAATGTTTAAGTGGTATTTCATCCACTTATTTCTTTGCATGAATTAGCATCAGTGACTATCCACTATAATATTATTCTAATAATTCAAAGCTTCAGGAATCTGATGGCTTCCTGCCTGAGTTTTTGATGTTGATGTGTACTTGCCATCAATAAATACTTTATATACTTCGATTATTGCTCGTTTATCATCAGCGACAAGAATCATAGTCCCCAATGTCTTATTTTTAACCTGACACAGTCATTGCTATGCCCTCACAGGAGGATGAGTGTACTTTTCCTGCTTGTCGACGTGATTTTCTTCCATGAAGTCATCAAAAAGTTTGATGATTTTTGTTCCTTGTGGCTTCCCTGCCTGTATGAAATGGTTAATAATTGCTATTGTGATGCATTTAGCTGGTATGCACCATAATTATTAGTGTATAAGATAACAGACATGGATGACTAGGTTCCAAATTGAGAGTACAAATAGGTGTAGTGTGAAAAGTACAGTATGGGCATTTATATGGGGGCATTTACGGCGGTACCGTGAGTTGGGGCGAGATTCAACAGCACCATTATCCAGACCACAACATTCAACAAAATAATTTGAAATTTCAAAACAACAACATCGCATACCGTCTTCGTGTCTAATTACGGACAGCCTTTGTAATTACGGACATCAAAATGTAAACAAACATTCTTGTCACGAAAATAGACATGCGTTCTTGCCAAGTTCACCACGTATAACTGAATAAAATGTTTTATGAAACAGAGCAATCCAATAGAGAGCAATTAGCACTAACACTTGAAGAATAATAGACCGTGAAAATCATAATGGCCTATATTTCAATACTCAGTAAAAAGTGTCCTCCCCCACTGTGATTGACGTACAACTTTTTATTTATTTGACGTGTTTTATGATAATTAACTTTCTAAAAGCATGATCTAAAAACATTTTCATTCCTCAATTCATTTTTAAACATAAATTTTCGACCTGTCGATATTTCATGACGGAGGTGGCCATTATTATTTTTTATCCGTAAATGTGGCTACCACAGTACACACGGAGCTCATAAAAATACGCATGATTCTCAAGAGGGCGCAGTCTATTTTAAATCTTTAAAGTTTAGAAAAATAAATTCTAAATGGCATATTGGTAATTTTCTCTAGCGTTCAAATAAATTTAATTATCTCTCTCTGAAGTTTGTTTTATTACAGTTTGGTTGACAGTACGTGATGTGCCGTGTTTTTAATTTACAGACAGTTGGAATTATGTTTTGATCATGTCCGTAATTACCAAGGCTGTCCGTAATTAGACACGAAGACGGTATATATCTGAACCAAGATGTAATCTATACTACACTCTACAATAAATTTTTTTTGAGATGTAAAGAGCGCAATCAATGATGGAGAGAATTGATGACTGTGCAATTACTGTGTAAAGGGTTTTGTGCAAAGATTTAAAGTGCACATCGTATACACTCTATCAATTCCCATTGCTACTCAGTTGAAAAGATTCACCACTGGACAATGAATTCGAAAGATGGAAAATCTTCTTCAGTGGCCCCCGTTAATGAAACAAAAATAACTTCTTTTGGAGTATTTTTCATGTTTTCTACAGGGGGTAAAATACGGCGAAGGAGAGATAGCACAAAAATTTTAAAATCTAAATGCAATCTACAACATTTTTCGCAATGACTATGCCTATGACTAGGCTATCTCATCCTAATAGGTTCAACTAAACCGATTTGCAATGTAGAAACCAGGCATGCACTTTCGTTTTCAAGCAGCCGCGTTGTTGTTGTGATTCACACAAAAAAACCCGCTGACCATTTATGAACTACTATACTAACCTGATGTAAAAACCTAAGATTTTAAGCTATTTCTTATAGCAACTTTTACCTTAAATTGTATATCAAAATCTAACGAACCGACATGAAATTTATGAAAACATTTTTCTAACAGAGAAACTAAAACAACATTCCCATTGCAAAACAGGTTTTATTACTCGGTTATTTTGACGACAAAGCATTTCAAGCCCGTTACAAAATGAGATTAGCTGAAATGGATCGTGACATTTTAATAGCCAGAGTCTCTCTAAATGGTAATCATTCCTGATTGTTTTGATTGCTTTAAATCTTTTTTGTGTTGTATAACTTGGTTTAGTTTTAAAAATGTAATGTATTTAAATTATTGACTAGATGCAGCTTGATTTTGGCATGTTGAATCTCTCCCCACAGAGTTGAATCCTCACCCCAACTCACGGTACCACCACAATTGCAGCATCCATCTCAACCTCATGAAGTTGGCAAACCTGGTTAATATGATATCCCTGATTGAAATGCTAATCAAATCACTTTTATTTTCATTTTTCAGCAGCGAAGTACAAAAACAAGAAATATAATAACAAACATTGTGCTGAAAGCAGCCAGCTTTCAAATCGGATCGGCTAATCTGACATGTGGGCCAGATAAATAGTTTCTGAATATGCCTTGCTAATCGTTTAAGACAGAAAATCGGGTCGAAAACGGTTTACGCGAATCTAAGAAACAATAGACCACAAATTAATGGGATCCAGCGTTTAGCTGTTTTCCCTGACTGAATGTCGAGTGTTGGAGAGCGTACATGCAGTGGTCTAAAAACAAAAGTTTTGTGTATTTCTGTTTATATTCTGTGTATAAAAGTATATAATGTACAAGTAATATAAGTAATATAAATAATATACATGGTTTGTAAGTCGGAAGTCCAAATGTATGTTACTGTCAAATGTATGTATTATGTTCTCTTCAAGGACCTTTGTCAGGCAATGTTCTATAGTTGATTCCTGTGTTAATGTTGAAAAACATCCTTAACAGTATGCAGAGTTCATAGCTCACTGTACTATTTAAACAATTCTGATAGACTGTGGAGTGTCTGGTGCAGAGTAGATACATAAGCAGCTAATGTAACAGATTGTCAAATTGCACTTTTCTATAAAAACTCAACAGGGTTCACAGTGTCTGGAAAATCAGGGAAAAAACTATGTTTTACAAGAAGTTTCTGGAAAGTGAGGGTAAGTCAGGGAAAAAAATTTTTTTTTGCCCTTTAGGTCAGGGAAAGTCAGGGAAAAATCTATTACTGACTTTGTTTCAATGAAATTTGTTTACCCAATCATCTATCAATATTCTTTTTTTTGTTTTAGAACATAGTATGGTAGTATAGCAGTATAATATAGTGGTATGCCTAAAGTCAAGCAAACCTTTTTTTCTGATGCAGGTTAAGTGACTCGCAGTTTTCTCTTTGGCTAACCAAGTCCAGTGATTCCACAAAAGGGTCATGTAAGCTATGCAAAAAGAGTTTCTCTCTATCAAATATGGAGATAAAGGCTTTCAAATCACATGCCCAAAGCGAGAATCATAAGAGAAAGGTCACATAGAAGGAAGAAATCAGGAATTTCTTTGGCAAATCAATTCTTGTTCTTGTTATATTTTACTGTTTGAAAGTTGTTCTTATGATCATTTTACAATTAGCTTTATTTAGCTCTGTTCACTGTTTGTTTGATATAGTTGTTTCACTGACATTTGACAATATCTTCAATGGTAATTTAAAATGTTTTATCACTTTTCTAGCCTGTAAATTGATACTTCTGAATGTGTAATCTTGACTCTGTGGCAGTTAAAGTAGCCAATAAAGTCAGGGATAATTATGTGTTTTTAGAGAAAAGTCAGGGAAAATGATACCTTTTTTACTCCTTAAAGTCAGGGAAAGTCAGGGAAAATATTTTAGGAAAAGTGCTATGAACCCTGCTCAAACTTTATCAAAATATTGATAATACTTAGATAAAATATATATTTTATTTATTTACAGCTGTTAATTTCCACACCTTTTATGAAAAGGGAAAATTCTTTCATATTAAATTTTAAAAATTAAGTACAACAACAACAAAAATTTTGTTACTGAGTTTTGCAGTGAACTAAATTCACTGGATAAGTTCTGGAAATCACTGGAAATTCAAGGAATATTTGCTGTTGTTGCTGCAGCACCAGCCTTAATCTTAAATCAGTGATAATCTTAAATCAGCCAAAAGTTGTTTATTGGCTGGTATTTCCATATCTTCCCTTTCTACCCAGCCACATAAATCTATATCTATAGCTATATAAATTTGTCATTAAATTTGTACTTTTAATTATTACTTTCAGGATATTGCATACTTGGATTTTCTTTTTTGTTTGATTTGTTTAAGTTTGTTTCAATATTGTCATGGTATGATTAGGATTTCTGTATCATTGTTATTTGAAACCTTTTTCTTTTAGGTAATAATTAAAAAGTATACAAACCATTGAAGAAATAAAACTCATGGTTTTAAATCATGAAGTTGGTGGTTTGGGGAAGAACAGATTACATTCATTTCATCAATTCATTAATGATTGCTGTTTAATGTAACTTTGGATTAAAAGAGATAGAGTTGGAGGTATGGATTTGATTTGAAATCATATTTTGTAATCTTGTAAACCCAATATATAGTTGGATGTTGTATTCTTGGGT
Organism: Turritopsis dohrnii; assembly: GCA_027922465.2. Classification (NCBI taxonomy): domain Eukaryota; kingdom Metazoa; phylum Cnidaria; class Hydrozoa; order Anthoathecata; family Oceaniidae; genus Turritopsis; species Turritopsis dohrnii. Next base: position 16,185 of record BQMF02000781.1, on the reverse strand, counting down.
GTATAATTTTGCATTTATTTAGTTAAGATGTGTTTTACGTAAAAGATATTCATTTTGTGTTTCATGCCTCCCAGGTAGAAAGTTATTTTTAAAAAAACTTCTCTTCGGTTTTGCTCCATTATTACTAAGCCTTTCTCTGCGGTTCAGCTCACATTGATTGAAACTGGTAAAAATGTTTTACCCGGGATTCTAGTAATTATGATAATCTTAAAATTTTCTAAGAATTAGACTGCTATAATAGAGCACACATTTAGTTCACAGTCTAATGTAAATCATTGTGGATGTTGCTGTAGCTGAAACAAGTGTATTCAAGCAAGCAGAGGGTGAGAGCGACATTCAGTTTTATATGTAATTGTGTCCAAAACAGAGAAGCTTATGTCGTTATTTGACACCATAGCTAACTGCTCTAGGTATTATGTGCCGTAGTTATAATAGTAAATCGCGCTTTTGGTGTTTGGATGATTGAAGCAGTATTTCAAATTTAAGTTCTAACTCAGTCTACTATTGCAAGCTTCCTATTTTAATGTGGTGAGAATAGACAGTCAATTTATCATAAATAAATCAAATATCTCAATTACAGTTGTCAAAATGTCAAAAACCATTACCACAACATTAATTTTGCTGCTGAGGTGAGAGCCCACCTTTTACGATCAAGATCTTTTCCTTTTTATACATATTTGAAGAAAAATGTCATATAGTTTATTTGAAAAATACAGGTATTTTTCAAGAAGAAACGCATAATTTCTCAAAATACACTGACACTATTTAATTGTTTATACAGATTTTTTGAAGGGCTTTTGAGTAATATCAGAAGTGGGGGCATTTCTTATCTTTTATATGTATAACAGCTAGAATTCATGTGACAGAAAAGAATCTGTTTATTCCTGACGAGAACGACTTAACGCAAGCGGCTACGGAGGAGTTAGTATTGATATTTTGTAATTCTTTATTATTGCTTAAAGACCAGTTCTAGTTCTATTTGTATACTTTGCATATTTGCCGCTGACTTGCGGCCTTTTAAGGCTGCTTTATTTATGATTAAATCTTCAAGGTGTAATGAAGATCCGCAATCAGAAGGAAACAAAAACCTCTTGGAGAAGCCTGTAAGAACTTTCATTCTCTTTTAACAGTGAACAATCTTATATTGTCAATCATGCTATGGACTTGGTGATTTATGTAGGGTACATTCCGATACGTTTTTAAAAACTTTTATACTTTACATTTGTAATGTATTTAGATGATCCTGGGATAGGAGATCATGCTTTCCTGTACTATTACTCTTTTTAGTTGTTGCAGAAGATTGTATCACGTCAGACGATGTTTAACCCGTTCATGCCCAAACAGACGATCCAGAGCGGTTTTGGTTATTTCTCTTTATAGTTATAGTTACTTTTATGCTATTCTGTTTTGTCTTAATCAGAACTCAAGCAAAAAATTATAAATTTGATAGTAAATACGAAAGCAGTTGTAGCATTATATGTTTTTTTCTTGTTCCGTTAATGTTTCTGTCCGTAAGTTTGAGCAGCTATCAATTCGTCTATCTTTTTGCATAATCCACATCGCTGCATCAGACGTGATTCGCAGTCCATTTATATGGTTGCGAATGATGAATTTAAATGCTCATTATTTACAAACATTAACTGTAGTATTTTGTGCAGCAATACTTGTGAGAACAGCAGTAACATTCAACTATTGAAAATGGCTCTCATATCTCCAGGTAAACCTTTCCAACACAATATATGCAAGGGTGTAAAAGATGATAATGAAAGGTATAAACTACTTAGATCGTTTTTAGAGTTTTGTTAGTTACTTTTATCAATGTTTTTGTTTGAAGATCCAAGAAAAAGATGAGGTTGTTGAAATTTGTAAAGAAACGGAAGTGGGAAATAAAATTTAGGTTCTATTGATGCCGTTCGAATGGAGTTCCAAAATCAGAAGAAAAGGTATTTAATATCATGACCATTTAAGGGCTGCACATACATCGGAGACAAAGTGGATCGCCATTTTGCCTTATGTTCCTGAAAATATCGTGAAATATTTCGAGTCACATCAAGTACGGTATTATAATCGTCTCACCAAAATATTTCAATCCGGTCCAACAATACCATTGCCCTGCAAGATTTGTCGCAAGTAAGTTGATTGAATGCAAAAGTTTTAATAAAAGTCTGTAATAGAAAGTGAATCATTTTGTCATATTATCATCCAAATTATATCTTTTTGAACAACCATAGATACTATGATCGTCCATCTACACATTTTCAGAAAGCAGATGGAATTGAGGCTAATCAGCTAAATAACGTAATCTCCCCAGCACGAGCGATAAACGGAAATTTCCATCGATACCTGAAGACAAAGTTATTTAATAGAGAAATTCCATAGATGTTTTATACATAGCTGAACCTTCGCTTGGCGGAAAAAGTCGTGGTTTGAGAAAAGTTACAAAATGTTGGATTTACATGGCCGATAGAGTTTTAATGAGATTCCAAAAACGTTTCTCCTGCGACTTCTTCTGCCCAGCTGAGATTAAACTTGAAAGGCTTTCTTTATCCTCTTCACGTGATTTCAGAGAAACAACAACACTGGAGTTGTTTTTTAACTACCTTATCGGCCAAAACTTAGTCGGCCTTAATTATTAGTCGGCCCTAATTTTAGTCACCTCGTCAAAATTTAGTCACTAAGGGCCGACTAATAATTAAGACCGACTAAAAATTTGGGCCATTTCTAAATTTACAATAATGCTTCATGGCCCAAGTTGCACATCAATTGAAAGAGGGTAAAAATCCTGCCGACATAAAAGTTTCTTCCAAGCTATCAGATTTAAAGCCACTACACGCTGGTTGGATTAAGAGTTTGTATGATCACATGCAAGAAGAGAGTGAGTCTATCTGCAATGGATTTAAAGATGCTGGTGTTTTGGAGGCCATAAGTGACGCTCAGAAAATTTACGAGACTATTGAAAATCCGTTTCGATGAGATTGAACTTTTGGTGTAAAATTATATGCTTACACATATTGTTGATATTTCTATTTAAGAACTTTGATGTTTAGATTTTGCATTATTGTAAGTGGTTTTATGAATGTTGCAAAAAACTATCAAACTTTTGAAACAAGTACCTTTTTGCCGTTGATTTTAGCTTTTAAGAATGTAATCTTTATGATTTTTCTACCTTATTACACAAAAATAACGCAGTACATTAATTAACGCGAATTGAAATTTTTCGCGTTAATTAAAACCCCGTTAATTTCCTGTCCGTGTAAATTTCTCATCCGTTATTAAATGTCTAGCGTTAAATAAACGTCCGTTAGATTCATCAAACGTTAATTTTTATGTAACTTTTTAAAACTACTGAAAATAGCCAGATTTTACTGTTTCATAAAAGTAAGGATAACAGAAAGGGTCCAAAACGGAAGGATCAGGAGTGCTTTTTTTCAAACGTTCTGTTAAAGATAAAACATCCTAGTTACAAGAAACCAAAATATTTTTTATAATATCTGAATGGCCTCGTTATCATTATTAACGTTATCAGCTTTTTCCACTTGAAATTCCACCACTTCGTCATCATCTTCATCTTCTTCATCATCTTCGTCTTTTTCAATCCCTATTTCTTTTAAAATATTTATGGATTAATCAATATACTCTCCGGTCTGGGGATACTCGACTTCTTTCACTTTAGCCACTAAAATTGACAATTTTTCTGGCTCATTCCACGTCACTGATACCTTTATTGGAATCTCTAACCACCTTGCACTAATGGAGAAGCCATTGGTTTTTCTTTGTGAACTTCAGCTTCAAATGTGGCCCCTTCTTGAATAGAATACCAGATGTTTTAAACGATGCCCGAAAAGGAAATGGGAACATGATTTTTGATCAAGAACTTTCACCAAACCGAATTGAAATCTATTTGTTATTTCTTTGTTTTTCCTGTGCTGATTTCCAATGTATTTCAGTAAAAATAAATTTTGTTGACAGTGAAAATTCGTGTTAATTAAATGCCATTCGAATATTAGATATTCGTTGATTCGCGTTAATTACCACACAGTTTTAAACCCAAACTTCTGATTCGCGTTAATTTCTAATCGCATTAATTTGTTCCGCGCTATTTGGTGTACCGCGTTATTTTTGCGTAATAAGGTAGTTTTGAAAATTGAAAGAAAAAGAAATGAATCTTTTTAAAGCTACTTTACTCTGTACCACTGTACCAAGCCCCGAAATATCTTTTGTAGTTTCTTATTTTCAAGATATTACGAACAGGTCATTTTTTGGCGGAAATATAAACCATGAAATTATAAAAACCTTTACGAACTTAATTAGGCTCTATTCAATGATTATATATTCGTAAATTCTTTGTTAAAGTAATACCGATATGAAAAGTGGATTAAGGAAAGCTTAATTATAAACTTTTAATTTGGCCCAAATTTTTAGTCGGCCCAAATTTTAGTCGGCCTTAATTATTAGTCGGCCCTAATTTTAGTCACCTCGTCAAAATTTAGTCACTTAGGGCCGACTAAGTTTTGGCCGATAAGGTATGTTTTTTGCATGTGTCAAATTTCTTACAACTTCTTCAACAATTCGCTTTTTGTGCGTACTAAAATTCCTTCTTAAGCTTTCTTTTATTTTTAATTTGGGTATTTCTTGAGAAAACTGATTCGGCTTCGAACTTGTAAGGCAAAAAGACATACCACAATATTTTCAAAGTATATTCAAAACCCACGTAATAGATCAAAACTGACTACTGATTTAGCCAAGCCGCAAAAAGTTGGATAGGTGTATTGATAGAGTTGAAACTAGTTGCCCTGAATGTCGTCTCACTCATAGGCAATTCATCCTGCTATGGTCAACCACAAAGCGCCTTTTCGTTTCATGCGTCCAACTAAGGATTAAGAAGACATTGATTTGGTGACATCTTTTGACATGCTTGATCATTACGCTTCCACAAAATAAAGGTCTTTTGGAAGTCCTATCTTTAAGACGGCATAATACTACTTAAAAATACGTTTGCTCAAAACATGAGGTTCTTGTGTGAAATGTCAGTTCGTTTTGGATGCATTATCCCAATCATGACATGCACCGTCGTTTTCCAGATTGACTCTTATTAAGCAGACATTGATTTGGTGACATCTTTTGACATGCTTGATCATACGCTTCCACAAAAATAAAGGCCTTTTGGAAGTCCTATCTTTAAGACGGCATAATACTACTTAAAAATACGTTTGCTCAAAATATGAGGTTCTTGTGTGAAATGTCAGTTCGTTTTGGATGCATTATCCCAATCATGACATGCACCGATCGTTTTCCAGATTGACTCTTATTAAGAAGACATTGATTTGGTGACATCCTTTGACATGCTTGATCATACGCTTCCACAAAATAAAGGCCTTTTGGAAGTCCTATCTTTAAGACGGCATAATACTACTTAAAAATACGTTTGCTCAAAATATGAGGTTCTTGTGTGAAATGTCAGTTCGTTTTGGATGCATTATCCCAATCATGACATGCACCGATCGTTTTCCAGATTGACTCTTAAGCAGACATTGATTTGGTGACATCTTTTGACATGCTTGATCATACGCTTCCACAAAATAAAGGCCTTTTGGAAGTCCTATCTTTAAGACGGCATAATACTACTTAAAAATACGTTTGCTCAAAGTATGAGGTTCTTGTGTGAAATGTCAGTTCGTTTTGGATGCAATATCCCAATCATGACATGCACCGATCGTTTCCAGATTGACTCTTATTAAGAAGACATTGATTTGGTGACATCCTTTGACATGCTTGATCATACGCTTCCACAAAATAAAGGCCTTTTGGAAGTCCTATTTCTAAGACGGCATAATATTACTTAAAAATACATTTGTTCAAAATAATGTACCGTTTGTTGCACAGAAAATATACCTATCTATCTAAAAAATCGCTTGCTCATCTTTTACGATGAGCTAGTTTAACCTTATTGATTTCTCATTATCTCGGCCCAAGCAAAAATTCCCATGGCTAGATTGTCAGCGAGCTCTTGCTATCATTTTCCCTACCAGCAGCTTAACTCTCGAAGAACGATCTACTTTAAGAATTCTTGTGAGGATTCAAATTCGGACTGTTTTTGACTATCTTCGGTAGGAAATAGCCTTGCGCAAAAGGTTGAGGAAAAGTAATTAATTAAATGTCAAATATGATGAGTAGTTGCTCATTCTTGTATCACTTTGTTCAGACTCTGTGGCTTCAAGGCTCTTCGTGTCGTCATTGTCAGTGTAATATAGGAAATCTGGATTTCTACTTTTGGTACTGGTAAGGCTAGAGATGTGCTCTTCGGTGTTTCACTTCTGCATTCGAAAGTGTATTGTTTTCCTGTCCTGAGCGTCCATCGTTACGTTATGACCCATCATCTCTCATTTCATCTTGAATGTTCTACATGACTTAATAATTCCCATATCATTTTAGCTTTTCCCTATTTTACATGTATTCGCACCATAAGAACACAAACACGACTGTGATCTGACGACCTCATCTACGTCTCGACCGCCTCACATGTACACTCTGCCGCTTATTGCGACCTTTATAGCGAATCTGTTGTAAACGAGAGAGTCCAAGAGACTTGCCCAATCCATTATAAAATATCTTGTGCCATTTTTTCAATTTTGTTTAAAAATAATCCCCACAAAAACATCGACGGATAAGACACTTACTTAAGGAAATTCAACCCCGAAACAAGGTTTCTTGTCTTTTCGATACACATTCGACTGCTATGATGGACCATTAGAAACCATTAAACCAATATTTAAGAGGTGGGTAGTTATGACGGAGACGAAAATAACCAATAATAATCATTACGATGTGATTTCTTCTTAATAAGAAAACATACAACTAACAACAGTACTCACCTCAAGCTTGGTTTAAAGTGGAAGAAGACTTCATCACTATAGTATATCAGGATGGACAAGTACGTACATTTTATTGTAAATTGTTGCGATAGAATCATGAATGAAACATTAACATCGTAGGACGTCTCAGATGTTCAATACTAAAAGTAACGAAATTCTCGATACCCATTGCTACTCTTTAACCGCCCATACCTAAACCAGCAATTCTGCGGCGTTTCTCAAAACTATCTGCCCGTGAGATATTCCACTGATGTATGAAATACTGCAAGAAAAACATGAAATGTGTTTGACTCATCAGCTTGACTGAAGACTTGATCCGTTGAATATAGGAGTTAAACTGCTCACAAACAGATGTATTGCAATCTTCAAAACCGAGGATTGAACTTGAACGGAAAGCGGAAGTACATTTGTGTGTAAAACCGTGAAAAACATCGTGATAAAATCGGGTATGCTGAAAGAAACCTGATTCACGGTTCTTCACGTATTCACTTAAACTGCATGCATGATCGTAAAAAACAACTGATGGTGGAATTTCAGCATGCGTATAAAGAGCTGCGCTGGCATCTTTACGTCCTTCACTGCCTGGAATGATGTGAAAGCCGTAACAATGCCCATGTAGTGGACAAAACCAGAAAAATACAAAGGTCATCCCACTTTGAGAAACCTGTGGGAAAACTTTAATGCATCTTTCTGAAGGTGTATCGTCAAATCCAGCTGCTTTCTTTGACGCTCTTTCATTTTCCACGTCGATGGTGAACTTTCTCATTGTTCTCAATTGTTGACCGTGAGATGTGAAGTAGAAGGCGCGTCCGTACTTTGCTGGGTTATATGTTCCAGTAATAGGAATCGCCGACTCAGATGGCGTATCAAAGGCATGCAAACCCTTCACAAATGAAGTGAGGTATAACAGCAAATCAATAACATCGGGTGCTGGTAGGCCATTAGACGTAAACTGTGATGATGTTATCAACAGATCTGTCACATCCCGATTGAAAAATGCTTGTCGATAAGAAAAGTCGAGGACTTGTGATGGCGAGCAGTTGCCAGCAATACAGTCGAAAGCAAATTTTGTTAAAACATCTACTGCACAATACGGTATTATTACGTCTACAGAACTATCAGATGACAGTTGCTTAAAAAAAGCCGAAACACTTTTCCTCTCTTTATCATGCATTTGACCAGACAACAATCTAGTAAATAACGGGACAGCCGGCGATGGGATGCAACCTTTCAACTCTTCCGTCAATGAATTCCATTCTAAAAGGGATGTATGAGTTGGACGTTGGTATTCACCGAGTATTTCTTTCGACAAATTCATTAAATGAAGTCGCATGTTTCGATAAAATGCCGCGTCTCTCTCCTTCTTCGAAACGATGAAAGAGCGATCTGTTCGTCGTAATGGCGTAGGTAATACAACATCATCATGAACAGTTTCAATAGGATTTACGAAAGCATTTTTAAAACCAATACCAACTTTAGTTCCATCACACGCCAGTAAAGAGGGTGAACTACCACATCCGTTACATGACTGCCTAAAATCTATCTTCATGTGAGAAGCCCAACCAAACCACCAATTGATAAAGGAGTTAACTGACATAAACTGGGAATTAGGATTTCGCACCTTATAACAATAGTTCATAAGTTTCACAAAGCCACTAAAACTCATCTTTCCATTATTTACTGATTCAACGAATTGCCATCCCACCTCATAACCAGCACAAACTTTTCCTGACAGACGATAAATGCACTCCATTTCACCAGACCATGCCAATTCACATTTGCGAGCAACACAGAAACGCTTATTAACAACAACGTCTAAAGGTCTTTTGTCGGTATAAAGAGTTGAACAGTCTTCTCTCTGTACTATTCCTTCAGGAAATTCAGGCGATGACCAACCAGCCTAGTTATCAAACAATAATGAATCCTTTTATCACTAGAAGAATTATAACTAGAATAGAGAATTCGTATAATGCTCGAAAAACTTACCATACAACTACAAGTACTATCTGGAGCAGGAGGTGTGAAGATTATCAGTTCTTCATTACTGAAATTATCACGCACAATAACGTTTCTTTTTAAAGCTGGGTCAAATCTATCATGGGAAACAATTTGTGTACTTGGAGAATTTTTACCAAATGACCACAAACCAGATTCAACATCAAACACTTGTTCCCACTGAAAAAAAGAATTAGAGTTTGATAATCAAGGTCCATCGGTTGTGAGCTGCTATTTACTAAACGCAACATTATTAGTGACTTATTAGCAAACATTACCTTTTTCTCAGGCAGAAACGTGGAAATATCATCACTTTCAAGAACAAAATCGTCAAGATTACTCAGGAAGAACGGCTTAAACATTGATAAATGAGGGCATAACTCCGACTCTTCTAACAAGGACTGGATTTTCCTCTTGTAGCCTTTTCTCATCTTGCAACACGAAGAATGGCATTGTACAACTGTTCGCTTGGTATTGGCGATTGTGAATATAGAAACTATCTCAGCACAATCATCCACAACAACGGAATACTTTCTGACATCAGACTTTCCTCTCAAGACCACCACCGGTTGGTCAGCGCAAGATATGGCATTGGTAACAAACTAAAATAAGTTCAGAAAATCTATTATCAATTCAAACATGATCATTATGTATTTTTCTTTATTATTTATGAAAATGATACTAACTTACAAGTTCATTTATATATGGTGGCTTTTCATCAGCGACAGTGTCAGTAAACTTAATTAAATCTTCTAACAGCCGAGTATGGCAGCATTTGAAGCATGAACTGGATTGAGCAGTACTAAAAACTTTACAACTGCAATTAAAGATATGTTGATTGCCGACCAATGATGAAGTGACATGAACGTACTGATAAGGCTGCAGATTAGGTGTAAAACAATTTATCAGTTGTCATAAATAGATTTAAATAAATAGATAAATAGATCAAACTCCTTACCAAAAAGTTTCCGTTTTCACAATCATAATCGTTCATTAATATTTGTTGACGATCTCCATTTAACACTCTCCATTTGCAAGTACCTTTATTAAACAGTTCACCGCAAAAATATCTGCAATAAACGTTCAGATTGTGTTAAAACAGAAGAAATTAAAGAAGAAAAATAGCTTGAACAATCATTGTTAATAACCAATCATCTTTGATTAAACCTACTAATCATATTAGGGAAAAGTCTCAATTTAAGAAAAAGTACCAAAAAATCCATTTTAGGCCATAACCCAGTAGATATCATTCGAAAAAGCAAGTCAGCATGTTTACCTGAATAGTGTTTCCTTGTATTCTGAATGATAGATTTCTCCACTTCCAATATTCTGAGTAGCATCCACCAAACTACCTGCAGAATCGTCGCTGATATGATCCTCATCAGTATTATCATTTTGGGACACAGAGGGAACTTCTATCACGCCAATTGTTGAAACTTCACTTGCAGTACCATTATTATTTTCAGCATTGTATGGAATGACAGCTTCTGCAGTGATTTTACGTTTCGTAGCTTTCCGTCTTTTACAGGAATGATGCTGCTTGACTATTTGATATGGAATTTGGCAAGGGTGAGAATAAACAGCTTTAATAATTGAAAACACCAAAAGATTCGAATCTGCTCTGAAATTCACTGCTTGAATAATTCTATTACGTGGTGATCCAGGATAACGTGAACATGATGTGGAGAAACATTGCTCAAATTTTAAAGTTGAATTATTGTTTTCTTCATGCCAAACCCATTTATGATAATTTGGTACCAAAGAAATTATATTTAAATTGTTGCTGGAGGGAAGATGGTGTGCTTAAAGAACACATCAGATTTGGAGGTTGTGCCAAGGATGGATTTAGACGATAATCAAGGAGCTCTTTTTCTAGATCACTCCATGGCTCTGGTAACGCAATGAATATCCTAAAATTTGAAAGTCTTGTTGTAAATCAATATGACAGGAAAGAAAACAATTTGCAAAATGAAAACAATTACTTTTTAGAAACATGGTTGTCTGCTTCAAAACTTTGATGCTTGTGAAGGATGAAAACTGCTGCTTTTAGAATCTTTAATGGTTCTTGACATTTAGTTATACCACTAAATGTACTGCGAATATTCTTTTTGTTTTTTGCAACATTTCTAATGTAAATCATTTCATGTGGATTACGTCCAGATGCTAAAATCAATTTAGTTAAATAAATATGACAAATCACATTGTATCACTATTACAAAACTTACAAGTACTATAAGTTTACCTTTTCTTCGTGTAGAGAACAATGTGTCATCGCGTGCTTTCTTCATTTCAATGTCCTTTTCAGTATACACAGCCCAGGGTAAAAACTCTGCTAATGAATTTTCCATTTTTGCAATGAAAAAGCCATTTAAATTCCCAAACTCAAAGTATCTAATGACTTTATGTGTTACATCATTCATAATAATCTCCATCAATACAGCATAAAATATGGATTCCACAGATCCAGATGATGCCAACGTCAGACATATATCTTCAGCGGAAACATATCCTTGTTATCACCGAAAGATTTCAAAGTGATTTTTGTCAGTTCACATTCTAGGTGCATGGCATCATGACAGTACATTATGTTATGAAAGATGTGATGTATATCCCCTATAATATGGAAACATGATGGTTTTAAAACTGTGTTATTGGCAAAATTCTAATTTGAAAAACATCCTTCCAAATATATGATAAGCAATTGACAGAATAATGAAGAAAATGGCTTACCATCACCGAATGAGTTATTGTCTGTTAGCCTGAGATTTTCATTCCTTTCCTGTATAAATATACACATCAGGAATAGTGAAAAAAAAATTATTCAAAATGTGTAATTGACAACAACAGAACTTACAACTTTATCTTTAAATTTCAATGATCTGACACCTAGATAAATATTATATACATGTAAGTCCTATTATAACATATACATTCTAATTGTCATTAAACCAGTTTCACGGAATCAGTTATAATACCTTCTGAATTACTACCACTTTCATTTTCTATGTTTTCGTCATTAATCTAAATGAAGTTGTTTACATCAACATAATAAAAGAATATCACACAAGTATAATTTTCTTATTATGATTATATTTCTCTTTATACATCATATGAATCTTACATTTCTTTCAGAAATCTCAATGTTCTCTGCAACAGTCAAGGAGTTTCCATCTAAAACTATAAGACAATCACTTTATCATTTAGAAAAACACTGAAATATACCATTGAAATTATCATTCTTATTTGAATGGCTTTCTTCAGATAAAATTTGTAATGAATGGTGATAAAATTGTATTACATGCTTTTTTTTATAAGAACCAGTAAAATCTGACCTGAGGCTGGCTGTTCTTATTTTTTCAGCTTTTTTCAGCCTGAATTGTTCTTATTTTATTCTTAGCTTTAAGAACACAGTTTCAGATTTCAGCCTCATTTTGTTCTGATTTATGGAACTTCCAGTAAAACAGAAATAAATCTTTTTTAAAAACAACTGATAAAAACCATGGTTGCTGTTCGGTAATAACCCATGATGGCACCTTTATTGAAGGTGAAAAAAAAACAACAATAAACTTCTAAACCATTTGTATACCAGTGAGAGAATTCACATCGTGAATTGTTCTTATTTTACAAGAAAATTCAGGCTCAGGCTGTTCTTAATTTTTGTAACATTGATTTGAGGCTTATTTTGTTCTTATTTTGTTCTTATTTTTTGGCCAAATCTGAGGCTTGTGTTCTTATAAAATAGTTCTTAAAAAATATTTTATAATAATTCTAAAATTACTGAAAACCAATAATATATTTATGTGTCTTTCCTTTTTGGAATCATATGTGCGTGTAGTAGGTAATCTTATACTGATTCTCCCTTGAACAATTATTCTTAAAAAGTAGTAATACAAAAGGATCTCAGCTGAGGAAAAGATCTTTTCGAAATTCATAACTTATCTGCAAATACTTATTTATTTATATAACATATATTTATTCTTAATACTCTTTTATGAAGTTTCCCCCATCATAAATATCCCACTGGACAGAGTTTCTACTGAATCTAAAAATTGTTAATGCTTACCAAGAACATTATCATCATTCACATTGAAGTCAATATTGCATTCATTTACACACTCCTTTAAAAATAGAAAGACAACTTGTTATAAGCATTACATAGACAAAACAATAGATTCTATTTGTATACTTACTGTTTTGATTGGCTTCAATATCTCACCTTGTGAGTGTGGTAGAAAATGTTTACGTAACCTGCCTAAAGTGGCTATCAAGAGTATAATTTATTACATTTGAGTTTGTGTCTCTTTTCAGTGAAAGTGTAAGTAAGTGTGTGAACAATTAGTTAAATAACATGCTAATTGGGTAGGTGGGTTCAACAGACTCATGAATTCGTTGTTTTCAGGCTATGACCTGTATCAAAATAATTTTGGACTTGCCAATGTGTGATGCTCGAGGGAAATCAATAAGTAACACTCATAAATATTTATAAATATTTATATATATACTGCCAATCAATCCAACAATAATTAAGTATGACCTTCCTAATTACGAACAACAAAGATTCTGCTGATACAAATGATTATACTCACCAAAATCAGCATAAAAATAACAGAAGTTTTAGCTTTATTGACAGTGTGGCATGTGTAGTGCAGTGTTTTGACAGTTAGAATATGTTTTGATTTCTATTTAAAACTTAGGAAGCCACTGTTTGGAGTTAAGTAAGAAGATGACGGTACTATGTTATTTTTTCAGCAATTAAATGAGAATTAAACTACTAGAGAATTTCAAAAAATCCTAGAGAGCCTGCTCCTCTTACCGCTAACTCATAGTGTGCACCCCCCCCCCCTCCTCCCCCACTCTGCAGGGGGGGGGGGGGGGGGGGGGGGGGGTTTGTTGATTTGCGTTCGTTTTCTTTAGGTGGGACTTGGAAATTTTGGATTTCAGGGGGGGAAAACAGGATTAGGTGGGACCTACTTTTTTCAGGTGGGACTATCGTGGTTTTGTAATAAAAATTGAAATGTGTCATCAATTAAAGTGCATCATCAATTTTTTCTGTTTCTCAACAAGAACGAAGGAATTTGTCTACCATTATTGATTGAATCTAACAAATCATTTTTACCGAACCGAACGATGTAAACATTCTTATGTTAAGATGCGGACGCTAGACGTAATCGAATGTTTTGCTTCGAAAAATGGGTTTCGAATGTTATAAGTTACATAATAATAGGCAGTGGCAACAACATGAAAAAAGAGAACAAATCAAAACAAACAAAAGCAAGGCTAGTTGATGTTGATTTTGATACGATAAATATAATCAAGTTGATTATGATATGCTGACTGGTTTAAACTAAAATATATATCTTTCTTTGTTCCTAGCCTATATTGCTTTTTTATCGCGTTACAGAAATAGAACCTAGAAACAACTACTATCTTTTTAACTCGTCTGATTAAAAACTCTTGTGAATCTACTCTGGTGGCTTTGGCTTTATCTGTTATAATACGTCTCTTGCTAAACTACTAGTACAGAGCTTTTTCTGAGCAGCCAAATATATCTTGTAAGCTTCTTTTTGTTCATATTTTGTTGACATAGTACTTTTACTAAACATTGAAATCTAGAGGATATATCTTGTATAGTTTCTTGTATTGTACTTAGAAGATATATGTTTCTGCTTCCTAAATTCTGCTGGGAATTCAAAATTTTCAAAATTTAGGTGGGGATCTATTAAGTGGTGGGACATGCACGATTGATTTTAGGTGGGGGTTTTAACTTGTGCTGGGACCTCATTTTTTTGGTGGGACCTGGACCCCCTTGCACACTATGTAACTTTAATTATAATGTTGCAAAATTCGTCAATGCAAACGTAAAAACACAGTTAAATGGATTTAACACCACAATTGGTCATTCTAGATACTAAATCAACAAGAACAAACAAGGAGAATAACATTGATAACAAATACTGTAATTGTAAACATCACCGGGGTGATGTTCCTCTTTACTGTTTACAAGTCGAAGGCAGCCATATTTTTATGAGCAAAGTTTTTTTAGAAAACAATAGTGCCGTCTCGACAAGTCAACTTTTGATCGCAAAAATCTAGACACGTGATGGGAATTGCCCTATTATGAGCCTACAGAGTAATTATACAGTAAACACAGACATCGTTAATTTGTTAAAAGCATGAATGGCGAATGTAATTATCAACATTATTGAATTATTTTTTACACTCGCAACATATGAAATCAATTGTTTCCATACTTGTGGTGGAGGATACACGCTAGAATGATCCTACAGAATTCAAGTTGCAACTGCTAAAAAGCGTTAACGCAATAAAGATTTTTTAATGACAATGGGTCCTTTGGGTGAAAAGGTCTACGAAACAAGTTTTACGTTTTCTTGAACGATAAATCTATGGGTGATATTATCAACGTGGGATTTCACGCTAATTGAATGTCTGCAAAAACAAATTAACTGTTTGAATAATCAAGCTGAAATCAGTGCTAACAAGAACAAATTTTGTCGCTATAGCGGAGAAAGGACATGTGGTTACAGAATTACCTTGCTGTAAACTTAAGATGATTTCCTCGCGTATACAATATACAAGAAAACTGTTTGTGTGGATAAAATCTCAGATGTTGGTAGCATTCAAGACAGCAGAGAAATAACAAGGAATTGATGTGCTCCGTTATTTACGACTCTGAATTTTGAAGCATTTATTTTTCGAGGAAGCCATTTTTAATATTTTTTTCACAATGATCGCGACCCGGTGTTACATTTTACTCTATTAATCAGTATTACTGACAGTGTAGTTGGCAATTCACTTTGAAACTTTCCATGACAATGGCTGAATGAATATACTTTTAGATTATAATTAGTTTGGTTTGATTTGTTGTCTTTAAATGAAGGAAATAAACCATCGGACTCAAAGTTAGCGGTAAGCGGCACATAGCGGTAATAAGGGGGAGAGCAGGCACCTCTACATCAAAGAAAATGTGGTTGTTCAACTACTTAGCACAAATTCTGCAGCTAGCTATGTAAAAGGCATAATAGATGGTGAAGGTCTCTGTCAGTCATTTACAGTCATAATAGTCATTGTAGTCGCAGCAATGTATGTATACGTTCGTTCCTATAAGACAAAACAAGGGATGTGGGTGGTGTGTGCTTTTTTAAAAACAAAAGGGTGTTATTTATATATATATATCTAAACTATTTAAATATCTATAATGCACTAAAATCTCATATTAAGAGCACTAAAAAGAACCTATATCATAAAAACTGTGTTTTTTTAATCTTACCTCCATGATAAATAGTTTTTTTCGTGGAAA